>JAVSBU010347362.1:0-10254 GCA_033118015.1 Loricariichthys derbyi | reverse complement strand
AACATGAACAATTTAATTTAATATATCATGAATCAGAAGTTTGCAGCTAGCTGTATTACAGTAGAACTTGCTGTTCTGTATAGTTCTGGATATGCACCCAATGATATGATGCGCTCCATAGATTAACGTAAAAGTGCGAGTATTACGAATTTTAGCAAATGCTTATAAGCATATCGGGATCAAAACGCTTTCATTATGTTTAATAAATTATTTTTTCATTTTGTTTACATTACACTGAACCGCCGACTCTCTGAGCCCACATCATCACAGACAGTCTTCTGAAAGCTGCCGAGCATGCAATCTGAACTTTTCTTTCAGAGTAGAGCTGGTCAAAATTCATTTTTTCTTAAAATCCATGGATTTAAATTTCACTTTGTCGACCGATATATGATATTGATGTTATTAGGATTCAATGGTGAACAGATAGTTTTGTGATGAATTTGCCCTTTAACGCTGGTGACCAGCTGAGTGAGTTGTTGCTGTTGGGCTGCCTGACATTGCTCAATACCGGCTACTGACTGAGAAAACTGGGAGATGGCCTGCCGATGTTGGCTGATCATCTGCCCCTGGTTTTCCAAAGCCTGGCGACAGGCCGCTACATCTGCCGTCTGATTAAATGGCGAAGTATTCTGTAACATGTTGTAGTAAAGGGTAGACGTGCGCAGATGTAAAATAAACAAAACTTTAATGAAAATACAGATGTACTGAACAAACAAACCAAGCATGAACGAATGCTAAAACATACAAAGTACCAAAACAACACAAAACCAAAGGGCTAGGCAGAATTGTGTTCAAGGCAAACTAAATGTCAAAACCGGATCAGAGCAAAAACACAACCAGAGGGCAAGGCAGAAATCCAAGTCAAACAAACACAGCTGAAGTCAAAACCATAAACACTCACATGCAAAATTGCTTGCTAAAGGCACAGGTATAAGGCGCAATACTTCGCAACGTATGCTAGTGATCTCGGAGTTTAAATAACCTGGACAATCAATACTCAGGTGAGTGTGATCTGGTTCTTGTCGCTGATTCGCTGCTCTAGTCATGTGTCCCGCTGTTGCATGCTGGGACTCGTAGTTTGCAGGCATATAATACATAAGATTAATGTACAAAAAGATCAGAGCAAGCTTTTATACAGGCTGCATCTTCATAATCTGACTTTTTTATTGAATTGAACAATTAAGTTTAATATTGAATAATTAAACATAAATGAAGTTTAAAGAAATACATTCTCCTGTAAAAAATCTTTCAGTAATTGTAATAGCAGTAGTGTAAAATTAAACATCCTGTTAAGTCTTTGCTTTTGCCATTACCACACCAAGACGTGTCCCTTGCTTCAGGGGGGCTGATGAGGGATTAGAGGATGCCTAACACAGACTCTGCAACAACAGATGAGCTACTCTCTCCGACTTTACATCTACAAGGTGAAGCACTAAGGTCCAATAGATTTCACAGTGAGTGAACAGTGTTGAAAAACTACAACTAATCAAATGGACAATGAGTCTAGAAATAAGGAGGCATACTTAATGAATTAGTGACTGTTGAGTGTATGGTAATAGTTTATAATTAATATAGGTTACTGTACTCAATCTAACAGATAATATATATCCTCCCTTTAGACCACACCCAGGTGTATTATATTACTGAATTATAGATGCTGTATTAGCTAATTCCCCCACAGCTGTAGCAGACAAATCTTTTAATATCTTCCTTTCCTTTTACTTCATCTCATTTGTCAGACTCTTCCTACATGTGGAGTCCTGATGTTTGTCCTTCCTAGGAATAAACTTTTCCCAGAAGTTCCAGCTGATGATTCGGGTACTTGTGTGCTCCATTTTTCTGTCTGGAGAATTTTATAAGGACAGTTGATACTGACTTAATAATGTTTAAGAGTATGTAAGAGAGATTTTGTTGTTTGACATCATGAAATTCTTAGTCTTTGCCCTCGAGGAGTTGGTTAATGCTGCACGAATCAAATCATAAAGCTGAGAACACCCCACTTTATGACTAAAAGTTAAGCAAGTCATTATATTATTTGGTGCAATGAGCACTTTTTGATACCAGACTTCCTGTACAAATAAATATACCAAACAAAACTAAGCATAATGCAAGGTAGGAATTTTCCCATAGCATATTATGGGAATAGGCAGAATATTTGTTATTTAAACAATCAAATATTACAGGGGTAAAACTGGGCTTGACAATTCTTTTACATTATAGGTTGTCCTCTGAAGGGTGACATATGTCAACATAAGTTAACACAGTTCCTGGCATCTTAATGAAATTTGAATGGCATGCTTTGATCAGAATACCACAAGAATCAAGCTCTGGTACCCCCTTCTTTGCCTGTCTAAATAACCTTTTCAGTAGGACAGGTTTTGAGTGGCTGTTGCTTTAAATGATATTGAATTACTGCTCCAATCCCCTCACCAGTGATTCATGGTAAGTCAAAAATATGTGAATAAAATCAGCTGCAAGAAACATTCTGGAGATATCTACACCCATTCTCTCATTTTGAATCCAACAAACATTCAATAAACAAGGGAATAGCATTAACACTGATTTTGAAGCAAGCAATGCCACAACAACTTTCTATCAATTAACATCTTATATATCACAACAGCTGTTAGGATCAGCTAGTGACTAAAGTTAGTGGCCAAAATGACTAAAGAAACACACTGCAATAAGTATTTTTATATCTGTATTCCTCTTATCAGTAGTTTTCCTGATTGTACAAATGTAGCTGGGCGCTTAGCTCTTCACTTTTATATAATATTAGCAGATTCACTTTTTGCAAAGCTTATAGTGCTCCAACAGCAAAAAAAACAAACAAACAAAAAAAAAACCCCTCCAACTTGATGCAAGTCACCAGTAGTTCTCAAGCCATGGGTAGAGCTCATCAAAAGAAGGGTGCTATAAATCTAATGAAAGACTTCAAGAAACACAAGAAAATCGAAACGACTTGGTGAATCTTGTGTTTTCTGAGCTAATTAACCAAAAAACATTACTGGATTACCTGATTTCATAGTTTGTGGGTTGGTAGGCACTCCAGATAACCAAATGTATGTTCCCAAGCATTGAAAATCTGAGTTTTGCATTGTAGGTCTGCTTTAACCCTTTAATGTCCTCACCAAGAAAAATATCAATGGAAAAAGTATTTTATTTTATTTTTATAATAATTTTATTAAATAATTATTAATTATTTATTTAATAAATATTAAATAAATAATTTTTCCATTGCTTTTTTCTTGGTGAGGACATTAAAGGGCTAAAAAGATATAGTGACCCAAAAAGTGCTCTACCAAAAAGTTACGCAGGATGTTAAACTGTTAAGGCTGTTGTGATGGAACTGAAAGAACTGACTAATCTTAAGCGTGCTCTTCATGAAATGTTGCATTGATGCCATTACCTAAAACTTTTGTTAATCTTTTGTTAATATGACAAGATTACAGACTTAACATGATAACCAATGCCCACCAAAAACTTTTCCAAGTGTCATCTGTGGTTATACATTTAAACGTTCAGGCAAACATGAACTATGCTGACCAGTAATTTAAGAGTATTCTGTGGCAACATAAATAAAAGTGGTGAACATCTGTGCATTTTACTCCACCCTAGTGTTTGTAGTGGTCACACCAATTATCTCAAACTCATTTTGTAGCTCAAGAGCTGATCCAAGACCAGACTTATCCAAACTGTAATGAGCTTCCACAGACAATATCAAGAGTAAGCTTGAAGATCTGAAGCAAAGCTTGGGAGTTTTAGGGAGTACAATAAAGACTATACAACCCTTAATTGCACAGATTTCGGCATTAGTGTCGAGCACACATAAGTTGTGTTTAGCGTCAGTGAACACAGAGTCTGATAGAGAAAAATTGAGTAGTTATAATCAAGCTGAATTTCAGCTTTGTGCTTCCTGGAATCATACTCTAACATTCAAATGACTGATTTATTATATTATTCACAATTTACTGTAAAACCCAATTACAGCAGACAATAATTCAGTTTGTGAACCTGTTAGATTTTATTATATTGCTGTATAAAATATTATCAAAATTTCACCCAAGTCCTAGAAATACATAAAGTCAACTCAATTAAACAAATGAGACAGATATATAATGCTTTTTAATTTATGTATTGGGGAAAATGATTCATTATTACTTATCTGTGAGTGGCAATAGTATGTGAACCTTTAGGTATGACAATTAAGTTGAATGTAAAATTAGTGTCAGGTGTTCGGATGGCAATCTGGGGTGTATGAGTGGGCTGTTTTATTTAAAGCACAGAAATTGATCAGTCTGCTCTTCATAACATTAAGAAAGTATATCATTGCATGAAAAATGGAGACTTCTGAGGTCCTCAGACAAAAAAAAAGAGTTGTAGATACTCTTAAACATTGACTGGAAAAAAGTTACAAAACCATTTCCAAATAGGACTCCACCAATCCACAGATGGGCAGATTGTGTACAAATACAGGAAATTCAAGACCACTGTTACCATCCACAGGAGTGGTTAACCAACAGAGATCACTGCAAGACTCCAAGAGCAAGGCGTGTAAGAGTTCACAAGGTCATAAAGAAACCCAGGCTAACATCTAAGCAACTAACCTGTATCAGATGACATTGTTTTAAATGATGGCCAGTACATTTGTCAGATTGCTAAAAAACTAAAAACATCATAGAACGGTACTGCTGTCTTGGAAATAAAATTGGACGTACCAGGCTAGGAATGGATAGCATAAATGCTCAACTGCAAACATAAAATAAATACATTCATCTCAGTCGTAGAAAGAGATGCTTTATAGATCTTTAGTTGACTGCTATATTAACATTAGTGGTCTACATAAAAATATGACTCACGGATTGACAGTCCTGAATGGTTTTAAGAGTTAAAATATTGCATTAAATTATAAGAATATGTCATGATGTCACATTAACTATATATTGTAGTCAATGTAATGGTAAACTGATTAAAAAGTAAATGATTCCAAATTTTTTAAATCGTGGATTATCATGTGGAGGCGCAAAGGAATGGAAAGCAGCTGGTAGGGTAACCATTTCTTTTCCATGTAGTGCATATGGTGTAGGGCTTTTGCTTTGGGGTTAATCACAGGGGATCGCACAGCTGCACACACTGCAGGAGGAGCCCAGATTAAAGACTTTGGACAAATCAAACCAATGTGATATACATGTAAGCGTCTCAGATGAGGATCAAAAGAGACTTTCACCATCTCCTGTAAATTGAATGTGTGATTCAAAAGTGTTTGAAAATTTTGTTTTGTCTGCTAAGCAACAATGTATATATTTATATTCATTTACTTGTGAGACAGACAAAACATCTTAAAATGTATTTAAAGGGTATTGCAATATAATGATGTAAGGATTATTTCAAGGTAATTTCAACCTCATATAATGGCATAGAAGATTAGCAAAGTCCAACTGTCAGCTTTGGAATCCCACTGAGCTAAAAAAAAAACTATAATAAAATTATATTAAATGTATAACTCCTCTTAGATGTGTGATTTTTGCTTATATAGATTATTATACATCATATACTCTGGTCACCTGACCTTCAATAATGTTTAGTTAGATAGCATGTGCCAATCTGATATCCATATGAATGTCTAGACCCAGCCATTCCCAGCAGGACAGTGTCCAGACTATTACAATTCTTCCACTAACTTGACTTTTCCCCACAAGGGCAGATTAATGTCAGCACTTGACCAACTTAATGTACCAGGACATCCATGTAATGTAAAAAAAGTACAGGATTCTTAGGACCAGGCGACACATCTCACATCCATTGAAGGTGATTTCTATGGTGGGCAGAGCTTAGCGTGGGTACTCTGCAGTCTGCAATCTGTTGCTCTGCAAAATTTCTTAGCTCCCTTTTACCCAGTTCTTCAGTGGTGAGGACTCCAACAGCAAAACCTCAGATCAGCTTCTATTAGGGTGGTGGATCATTCACAGCACTGCAGTGACACTGATGTGATGGTGGTTTGTTAATATGTGTTGTGCTGGTACAAGTGGATCAGACACAGCAGTGCTGCTGGAGTTTTTAAACATTGCCTTTCCTGTGAATCCTTACACAGTTGCAGTCATGTATAGTCCACATATCCACATATACTACTCAAAAAAATAAAGGGAACACTTAAGCAACACAATGTAACTCCAAGTAAATCAAACTTCACGTGGAGGCCACACACAATACTGAGCCTCATTTTGACTTGTTTTAAGGACATTACATCAAAGTTGGATCAGCCTGTAGTGTGTTTTTCCATTTTAATTTTATTTTTTATTTTTAATTAAATTTTAATTTAATTAGTGTGATTGCCTATATGCAATCACACTATTGTTATCCGAAGGTCATCTATCTTCTTCTTCTTATTCAGCTGTTTTTTGATGTGCTATTTTGCCCCCACTTTTCAAGATATCGACACGGGACAGACACTGAAATGTGCAGAATTCTCGGGAGACAGTTGCTTGTATACAGATAAGAAATCGCATGTCGGATTCGTGCACTATGCGCTAAAACGTGAGAGAAATTTCCCATTGACTTAACATTACGGCCAACTTCAGACGGCAGTAACTGACTAGAAACATCAAATTCAGCATGCATGGACCGGGGGGCACCTTGACTCAGCAATTGAAGTCACGGCATGATCAGGCACGCCGGTCACTTTTTACCACGCCCACAATTTCTGGCCATAGGAAACCCATTGAGCGCAATGTTATTTGGCTGTTTTTTGACGCTTAATTCCACCCGCAGTTTTCGAGATATCGACATGGGACCAACGCTGAAACATGCAGAATACTCAGGACAAGGTTGCTTGTACACAGCTAAGAATTCACACATTGCATTTGCGTGCTATGCGTGAAAATGCGAAAAAAATTTCCCATTGACTTAGCATTACGGCCAACTTCCAACAGCCGTGACTCTGACACTTTTTGAGCTAGAAACATGAAAATTGGCATGCATGGACCAGGGGGCACCCTGACCCTGCAATTGCATCGTGGCAATCACACTCGCATTTTCTGCAGGAAATGCACCTCTCTAGATTTAAATTTGATTTCCACTGATGACCTTTGTGTGATTTTGTTGTCAGCACATTCAACTTTGTACAGAACAAAGTATTGAATGAGAATATTTCATTCATTCAGATCTAGGATGTGTTATTTTAGTGTTCCCTTTATTTTTTTGAGCAGTGTATTTCTTAAATTGTAAACCATTTGTGATGAGTCACACTTGACAACTATGCACATACCTACCTTTGTAAATCAAACATACTTTTGCAATTAACACATTAACAATTATTTCAAAAGCGCATTACAATCTAGCTGAGCCACGTGGACGGAGCAATAGCATTTTAAATTATTAAAAAATCATTATAAATATAATAAATAGGATATAAATTAAAGGTGCTTTTAATCGTTCACTCTTTGAATAGGAAGAGCAGCAGCAGTTTCTGTTTCCTATTCTTTGTTCTCTCACTCTTTGCAATTTTAATGGTCTGCTTTTATGGACTCTTACAGCACTGTTCCAAGAAAGAATACCCATAAATTTCACAGTCTGAGGACTGTAAAGTTCATTCCAAAACCTCAATCTTTCTTTTCTTAAAGTAGTTCAAGGTTGTTTTTGAGGTATTTTTTTATTATTGACTTATTGTGTTATGCAACCCCCTTTTAAACCTCTTCTGCTTTTTGAAAGTTGTTTATCATTATTTGGACCCTTGGCTGATGAAGAACCCCATGTGTAATCACAATACCCTGAGAACACTGATGGGTCACACAATAATTTTGAACACCTGGCAATGATTAAGGTTTAATGAATTTTTTTAACATAATGTGCATAAACTTTTGCACTTGTCCACTTTTCTATTTCATGTTTTGAAAATATGTTGAATTTAGCAAATAAATGGAAAATATTCTAGCCTGCCTTGTGCAGAGGTGGGTAGTAACACACAAAGCCTTTTGAGTTTAGGATAGTAACAATCCAGTAATCAGAATTTACTTTCACAAATAAAAGCCGCTTCTGCAGAATGTAAAACATATATTACTGGACAACCTAAAAATATTTTCCTTTATTAATTTGAAAGATTTTTTAAACATAATTAACAAAATGTAATGAGTTATACCCTCCTGAGACCTGGCCTATTCATTTATGTCCTTTATAATGGACATTTGAATAGAAATTGAGAGACAAAGATTTACCTTGGTTCTCATGAGGATAGAGTACTTGAGCACATTTTTCACAAGATACTTTATTATTCTTACTCAAGTACTCTTACTCTTTACTTAATATTTTGAGCTTTACACCAAGGGTTATGCACACTTTATTGCACCCTTTATGTTGACAGATTTTAAATTAAGATTGCCAGTAGGTCTCTGTGAAGATATTTAAGGCAGATAATCTCCAGCTCCATGAGACTGGATACAAATAAGTCTGTAAATTATCATCTTCAGATCCCTCCACAGATGTTCTGTGGGGTTTAGGTCAGAACACTTAAATCCAGTCACTCAAGGACACTCAAAGATTTGTTCCACAGTCATTGTCATGTTCAAGGTAAACCATTTCATCCACTTTTGCTGAACAAATCAAATGAAATGTGCTCTGTAACCCATTTAGTCAAAAACATATTTATTGTAATGTTCTATACATGACAGCATTAGCTTAATAGTTAAATTTCTATTGCCTTAACACAAATATCTAATCAGCCAATAACATGGCAGCAGCTCAATGCATGATGACCTGCTGAAGTTCAAATCGAAAATCACAATGTGGAACAACAGTGATTTAAGTGACTTTAAACATGGCATGGTTGTTGATAATAGACGTGCTGGTTTGAGTGTTTCAGAAACACCTGCTCTACTGGAATTCTCATGCACAGCCATCTTTAGTGTTTAGGGCTGAAAAAGAAAGAATATTTAGCAATAGTGTGTGACAGTTCTCTGGGTGAAAATGCCCTGTTGATGTCAGAAATCTGATGGTATGAGGTGATAAAAAGGCAATAGCTTAAACAACCATTCCTTACAACCGAGGTATGCAGAAGAGCATCTCTGAATATACAACATGTTGAACCTTGAAGCAGGTGGGCTAACGCAGCAGAAGACCACACCAGGAGCTACTTTCAGCTAAGCCATGTTCTGAAGAATGCTTGTTAAATCTATGCCACAGTGAATGAAGGCAGTTCTGAAAGAAATAGGGGATCCAACCCAGTACGTAATAAAGTGGCCTTTATCTATCATGCCCTTCTGTCCTTTATATTTATCTATTAAATTATGTGTGTGATATCACTTGGAAAGATTCACCTGTTGAAATAATTCCCTGCTTAAATGTAAAGTGAACTGTAGTCCTCTATCAGAAGCGTTCTGCTCAGACAACCCAAACAATCTAAAGCCTTCATTAGGGATCAACTTAGCTATTTCCATAATAACTAGCAATTTTTGTAGAAGCATTAGCTGTCATGCCTTTAAAAACAATCAATTATGTAAAACATTGTGATCTTAGATTTATGCTGGAAGGTATAAGGTATAAGAACGTGGCCTTTAAGAAAAAAATAGTGGTTTTTTGGTCGAGTAAATAATTGTCTACAAGCACTGGGTTGCACCCAGTATCATTATTGGATGAATTCACATCCTTCCATCTTTTCTTCCAAGATAATATTAGAGAAACTGTGAAAGTACAGTATACAGTATACAAAACATAACTTTATGGTACATTTAGATATACTGGACATCTGAAGAAAATGTTCCCATCCCTAACCGTATGCAGTGCCAGTTTCAGACTGTGCATTGCTCTGGACACGTTTACCTTTTGACACCCCCTGCTCACCCCAGGGAATTAAAGAAAGTAAGATGACTGAAACTGCTAACAGCACTGTTGGAATATACATCTAGATGGTCAGAGTGAAATTAACCAAACTGTTGAAGAACATGTTATCTCACAGGAACAGAATGTAGTGGGTAAATGGCTCAGCCTACTCAGGTCACTCTTTTACATGATATTCACCATGATAGTAGGATACGTCCCTACTTCACATAATAGAAACATACTTTACACTAACAATCGGGTATTTAAACACATTAAAAACACAGACATCATGAAACACGACACAACACACTTAAAACATGACCTAAACACATAAAACAGAGCACATAGACACAAATAACCACCAAAATAATAAATAGATCATCTGACCCTGCATTTTGGAACTGGGAACCTCCTACCCCCCCCCCCCCCCCCCCCCCCCCCCCA
>JAVSBU010347342.1:0-10256 GCA_033118015.1 Loricariichthys derbyi | reverse complement strand
ATATACACACACACACTATGGTGATGGAAATGTATTGTTTTTGGCCTGTTTTTCTTTGTTTAGAATTGGGAAAGACACCTGAACTCTCTCCTTAAAAAAAAAAAAAAAGGAACGATAAGAAGGTGAAATGTCCTTGAGTGGCCACGTCAGAGCTCTGACCTGAATTTGTGGATTGAACTAGATTTGATTGCTGACATTACAAATTTGACTAAAATGGAACGAGGATTCTTCTACAATGAAGAATTGGTAAATTTACCCCAGTCCAGGTGTGCAAATATGGTATATGATATTCAAACATACTGATGAATTGAATCAGGGGTGATGGTCCTGGGTTTGATCCCAGGTGGAGTGTTGTGTGGAGTCCTCCCTGTGTCTGAGTGGGTTTACTCCAGGTGGACTGTTACATATGATATGCTTTAGGTTAAAAGATTATGCCACAGTGGCCCTAGTGTGTATTTATGAGTGTATGTTTGAGGGTGTGTGTGTGTGTGTGTGTGTGTGTGTGTGTGTGTGTATACTCTATAAAGTGTATATATAATACCTGGTCAATATCTGATTGGTCACCATAACGAACAGAACAAGAGGCAAACTTGTGTGAAGTTAGTGTAAATTAAGTAACGGCTTGTGGCGTTCTGCACTAACAACTTCACACTGTGACCGCGATGATGTTCATAGCCATAGCCAAATGAATGTGGGTGGACTGAACACAGCACACTACTTCTACTTCCTCTAGTGCTGTCTGTGCACTCCAGCTTCTGCCTTGATTACGGTATGTCTCTCACTGTCATTTTTCTTATCTTTTCGCTAATGTGACTGATTTGTAATACTGAGTTGTTTTTGTAATACAGGTTTTGTTTTTACAAGGACTGTAAATAGAGTGTTGAGTTTGAAGCAGCCACAGGATGTCTATTTTGTACCATTGTAAAATCTGCCTAACCTGATACTGGTTAAGATAATATTTGTATTATATATGATTAATATATGTGTAATAGTGTTTAATATATTATTTCCTGTGGTGGGCATGGTGGTGCAGTAATTAGCGCTGCCCACTCATACTTCTGAGATCCCCGGTTTGATCTTGACCTTGGGCTCCACCTGTGTTTGCATGTACTCCCTGTGTCTGCATGGGTTTTCTCCGGGTTCTCCGTTTTCCTCCCACAGTCCAAAGACCTCTGTTCAGTTAACTGGTTTTTCCAAAAATTTCAAACTTGGACATCTTAAGTGCTATATAATAAATCTTATTTATTCTTTATTTATAAATTCTTTGCATCCTCTCTTCAGGGACCATGGATCACCCAAATGCAACAAATGTCACTGCCTTAAATGAGACACCCCACAGAATAGCCTTGGTGATCATCTACTCTGTGGTGCTCATGACTGGCAGTGTAGGTTTGCTTCACATGACGAGTCTGCTGAAATCAAACCTTCGGACATGGACGGCCATCGCCTTTCTGAATTTGATTATTGCCCATTTCATATTCCTGCTCACCGTGCCTTTCCGCATCTACTACTATGTGACTGACATCTGGAGCCTGCCTCCACTTTTATGCAAGGTGGTCAGCGCCATGATCCACCTTCACATGCACCTGGTTTTTGTCATCTATGCTGGCATTCTCACTATTAATTACTTACAGTACTATAAGAAGGCAAAAGCAATTGAATTCCACCGCACGCTTCATGCCGTGGTCGCCAGCGCTGGTATATGGTCCGTTCTGCTCATTGTTGGCCCGGTCGTCTTATACAATTATGGCACACGCACAAACCATACCAAGTATAAATGCTTCCACTTTGAGAATGAGATCAACGCAGGACCTGTTTTTTGGTTTAACATTCTTTTATCTGTTACAATAATCGTGATGTCCTTCATCATTAGCACTGTGTTTGGAGTTATACTGTACATGATGTTCAAGAAGCATGGGACAAATTTACGGAACCAGCAGGAATTCTCGGCCCAGTTGAAGAACGGCACACTAATCCTCATCATCCTCGTCTGTCTCGTCCCTTATCACCTGTTTCGGTTGTACTATCTGAAACACACTGAACTGGAGAAGGTTAACGAGGTGTTTCTGGCCCTCACGACCCTTACCTGCCTTGACGTGCTATTCATTTTTGCAGGGAAGGGAGTATATCAGCTGTGTGGAGGTTGACAGCAGAAAACACTGCTCTGAGCATTCGACTTCCTAATTATTGCAGCAAGAAGAGCGCAACCATCACGCTTTACTGGAGGACATGGTTTACACAGTGCACTTGAACAAACTGAGCTTGTGTGGAAATAATGTGTTTTTCTATAAGACCTGCTTAACAACATTGGCATTTCTTGTGTTTTGGATGCTGGACAATTACTAAACTTATATGGTGCTCTAATATTGTGAAGCAACTTTGAGACAATGCTCCATTGTAAAAAGCGCTGTATAAATAATTTTGTCTTGACCTGACATGCGTGTTATTACACCAACATTAAAGTAACAGTAACCGCCCTTAGACTTATAATGCAAGTTCTTAGAACTCGATACTGTTTGCTGTAATTTGATGTAGTAATTATCCCTACTTTATGAATGATAAAAAATTACATCAATTAAATAAAACTGACTACGTATTGCCTTATATTAGATAGACTGACTTTGTGAACAAAGGAAATGGCGCCCTCTTCTGTACAGGACAGAGCATAACAATATCGACCTCCTTTAAGGTTGCCAGATTACACCCCTTTACTCTACAGCTCATCTATTTTTAATTCGAGCTGGATGTTACATTATAATTGACCACAATTATACAAAGTTTGGAATTTTGATATAATCAATTAGTACAAATTTAAATTTTTTGGAAAGAGTCAGTCTAATTTGACAGTCCTGCCTAGTAGACTGCAACAACAATGACTGCAATACTGTATATATTGCTAATATTTACATATTTAAAGAATAACATGTCTAGAAATCAAGTAGAAACTTCAAGCAGATGCAAAATCATGCAGGGAAATAAAATTACAAATGATTTCATTGATCAGAGCCTGTCCATGAACACAGTCACAAAGACACGCACTACAATTCTTTTCTTTTGCTGCTTTTTTATTGCACCTAGTTACTGTTTAACATCCACACCCAGCTTTCAGTTTGTTTAGTAAATCGATCTAATGAGGTTGGTCTGACTGCCAAGTTTGTCCCTGGTCCTCCTGAGTTTTACCAGGAAGGCTGTAAATATGTCTAACTGCCTTAAATGTGCATGATCCTCATGTTGCAGGCGAGATAGCTCCATTCTGACTTATCAATGAAAAGAGGTTGCTGTCCAGGATAAAGGTAAGGGAAGGTTTTCTTCTTCTGACCAGGGGCAGGTGGGATTCTTATTATTTAAGGAGGGCCAGTTGTAGTTTTCCCTCTGATAGGAGTCTGATTAAGCTGAGCTAATAAGTCAATGACTGCATTAAGTTAGCCTTTGAACTTTATGACCTAGTCTTCAACCTTCATCCAGAATGCTGTATTACCTGGGAGAAAGGTGTTTTTAACCACAGTGTAGAATAGTATCTACACTATTTGTATAGATAAAGGTGATTTATCAATTCAGTAAACCAATTTACATGCGTTACTTGCTTATTTTGCTGTAGTGTTTGTTAAATTTGGGACCGAGCCCTACTAGAATTTTTTACCTTGTGTCCAATTATAAAATTAATTGCCTCCAGTTTTAGTTTAATTTTACACAGTTACTTGTCTGTACTAGTAATGTTTGAGACAGAGCTCTAAACCTTGTGTCGTCTTCGGTTGTTAAATCATGCCAGGATATACAAATGATTAATACAGGCCTTGGAGCTCTAACTGGTTTACTAAACATGAAGCTTTTTCAAATTAGTCTAAGATAAAAAATGTTAAAGAATAACTCGTATGTGTAAAACATTTGTATAAAAGGGACTAGGATGTTCATAACATCTTAATTCTGTGATTATAAAACCATATTTGGATGCATTTATTGAATCATCATGCTGCTGGAAGATGTAGATATTTGGCAAAGGTGCTTTGATTTAATTTAAAGCCTTCCTTACTGGATTCATCTTAACAATATAACCAGGACTTACAAGGAAACAAACCGTTTTCGCCCCATATTCCTACATAACCCAGTTCCAGTAGTATATAGAGCTTCCATTTGTTTGCAGGTGGTTTAAATGTAGTGTCTTATAGATTTGGAGGACCCCCAATCATATTAACTAAAGGCTTTTTAGCTCTGGTTGTGTAACGTTGGAGAACCCCTCTTCTGCTTATGCTCTCACCCAGCGGGGTGTTGATAATCAGGAGCCTCTAGGTGGAACAAAGCTGACCTGCTTGTGGGGAAACTCCATCAGAGGCAGCCGATTTTCAACACAGGCATTGTTGAGGTCTTAGTACCTTGGTACGAATGGTAGATTTCTTTTTCTCCATGCTGAGCCACTCTGGTTTGTGTCCTGTTTCTAGTTGTGTTTAGAAATTTTTATCCTGTCTCTGTGGATCCTGTTAAGAGGGTCTCCGTGGTCCATTGTGTATGAGCACGAGGTAGCAACACCTCAGCAACGCCTAGTATGCTAGTCCTGTGGCCCAGAGGTGGGGTTTCCCCATGTGCATGTTGACGTTTATTTGCATGTTTGGGAGGCTCCCGAGTCTCAATGCTTCTCTCAGTGATTGCCTAACGCTTGATAGAAGCATTTCTGGGAGTGTTTTATATCCATTGCATGACTTATAAAGGTCAACATACATTCGTCTCAGTTTATTTGCTATATTCTCTAACCTCTGCATGGTAAAAAAAAATTACTAACCTACTCGTCTCCAACCGTTAAGCAATTCCTGTTTAGTTTCTGCCTCAGGCGTGGCAAGATTTGACATGTTAATGATCCACTAATATCTGCAGAGATTTGTCATATTAAATTGATTGTTGCCTGAACAAATCAGCAGGGCAACATGATCAAAACAAATATCAAGATAAGACTTGAACTAATCAGTTCAATGGTGCATTTATCACAGTACAAGTAAGACCTCTATTACATGGCTTTTAATTTGTTTGTTGATTTATCGGGTCATAAATTACAGCTATATTTTGTAGATTAGGTTGGAACTGTGGCCTAAATATTGTTGATATAGCAGGATTTATCTTCATATCCTTCTGATAAGATAATTTCTGAGAATAATTCCTGTGTAATCACTTAAAGGTTTGTGAACATGGCTCCTCCTATGCCTTAAAAGTTTGACAAATCAACACTGTAGAGAAATGGACACCTTTAGTTAACTCTAAGCAATCTTCTCTATAAACATTGTCCTGCTTCAGATTTGGTAGGACTATCTAGGCAGGTATGAAGTTTTCCCTGGCTCCTATATCTAAACCCTTCCTGGACATGGATATAGCTAATTACTGTGAGGGCCTGGACCCTAACTACAGCACGCTGGGGTTTGAGAGTGCAAACATGCTGTATAGTGAAGGTGAGTCTCACAGTCATTTGAATAGAAAGCTTTATTATTAGATGCTTGCTGGTAATAAATTAAATGAAGGTTTATTTGTATTAAAAAGATGCTGATACATAGTTATTTACAGTTAAACATATACTAATATTTCCACTTAAAATCTTTAATCTTGGAGTTCTACCACCTGAACCAGCATAACCATGACTGTTTTTATGTTTTGTTATTTGAAATTGTTGTTGCACTATTAATATTACTTGGATGCCTTCTTCATGATTCAGTTTCTTACCAACTTTTTTCTTAAAAACGTACATGCATTGTGCTGCAATATATTAGAGTTTATAGGAGCAGCATCTTCTTTAAATAAATGGAATGCTTTTAAACATGTCATGTTTTGCACCCATAATTCAAAACAGTTCAAAAGTTGCAGGGCTGCATGAATGTTTGTGAACTTGTTAGCATTTGCTATATTTCTTCATAAAGTTGACCTAAAACATATTGAGATTTCCTAGATCGTAAGTCCTAAAATTACGTATGTATATGTGACAAATGTGAATCTTTGTTTTCCGTATCTGGTTGTTCAGCTATAACTTCAACTAACCCTTTCTGTAACTGTTGAACTTATTTTACACAATTTCAATTGGATTAAGGTTAAGGCTTTGATTTGTCCGTTCCAAAACATAAACTTTACTGTCTTCTGCATCATTTTCTCTAATGATTCAGTTCAAAGACAGGATGATGTCCTGAATCATTCCTTTTGATTTTCCTGTTGTGATTCTGAATTCAATGTTCCATTAATGATGGCAAGCCGTCAAAGCCCAGATGCAGCAAAACAGGCCACATGTGGAATTTTTTGCTGTAATGTAGTTTTTACTTTCTTCAGATCTAATGCTTGTCATCATACCAAAAAAGACATATTTTGGCTTTATTAATTGTTTTTCCAATGCAATTACTTTGTCACGGCTACAATGCTTTGCAGACCATTATTGTTCTCCTCATGCAGTGATTCTTCTAAATACAGCAGTGTGCCCACTCACATCTGATTGCTATCCCATTGATTGAAATCACCTGACCTTCAAATTAAGTGGTTATCCTAGAGGTTCACATACGTTTGGCACTGACAGATACTGCATGTAAATATTGGAGCATTTTCCTTTATAAATAAATAGTATAATATTTTTGTCTCGTTCGTTTTATTGCATTCACTTTTGCATTTACTTTCAGGACTTTATTGACATATTTAGAAAATCAAATAATATTTTTGGTCATATTTATGGAGAAATATAGAAAACGCTAAAGGGTTCACAAACTTTCAAGCACCACTGTGTTATATTATTAAGTTTTATATGATATGAACTAATCAACGTTTTTATATTTTTTCCCCACATGATATTTCTGGCCTTTCGTGAAATGAAACCATTTTTTTCTGAATTATTACAGATCTTGAAGAATATTGTAGTATCACTATTTCTCAGTTACTTTAACTAGACAAAATGCATCTCATACCACTTGTAACTGCTTCATCTTGCTCAATTTGAAATTCTGAACACTTTCTCAAGTCTTGAATATTACTTTATTAATGGTTTACAAGTTTACAATTATTGAGGGTTAATTAATAAGCAGTTATTCGTTTTTTATATCATTACAGATTCAGAGCAAAGCTTGGATCACATGGCCTAAGTCATGATTTATCTGAGCACTTGTTCTTCATTAACTAGATGTTAGGCTAAAATTAAAGTGATGGCAAAGATTATCCTGGTTATCTTTACAATCTGTACTTTTTCTACACAGGGCATCAGCATGCTGAGATAGTGTTAGCGGCCATAAAAAAAAAGTTGAATGCCAGAGGGTTTGAAGCACAGCACACTGTTAGCACATGTATTATCACATAATGGAAAATGGCTTGATAGATGCATCAGGACTTGCTTAGTTGGTGATTTTTATAATTGTATAATCATTTTTTAAAAGGCTTTAAAGGCTAAACACCCAGCTACAGTGGTGACTGAAAGTTTGTGAGCCTTTCAAAATGTTCTATATATCTGCATAAATATGACCTTAAACCATCAGATTTTCACACAAGTTCTAAAAGTAGATAAAGAGAACCTAGTTAAACAAATGAGACAAACATATTTTACCTTATCATTTATTTATTGAGGAAAATTATCCAATGTTACATATTAGTGAGTGGCAAAAGTATGTGAACCTCTAGGACTAGCCGTTAATTTGCAAGTGAAATAAGAGTCAAGTGTTTTCAATAAATGGGATGACAATAAGGTGTGAGTTGGCACCCGGCTTTATTTAAAGAACAGGGATCTACAGTATCAGAGTCTGCTCTTCACAACACGTTTGTGGAAGTGTATCGTGGCACGAGCAAAGGAGATTTCTGAGAACCTCAGAAAAAGAATTGTCGATGCTTATCAGACTGGAAAAGGTTACATTACCATTAGTTTGGACTCCACCAATCCACAGACAGACAGATTATGTACAAATGGAGGAAATTCAAGACCATTGTTACCCTCCCCAGGAGTGGTCGACTAACAAAGATCATTACATGAGCAAGGCGTGTAATAGTTGGCGAGGTCACAAATGACCACAGGGTAACTTCTAAACAACTGAAGGCGTCTCTCACATTTGCTAATGTTAATGTTCATGAGTCATCAGCAGAACACTGAACAACAATGGTGTGCATGGCAGGGACGCAAGGAGAAAGCTACTGCTCTTCAAAAAGAACATTGCTGCCGTCTGCAGTTTGCTAAAGATCATGTGGAAAAGCCAGAACACTATTGGAAGAATGTTTTGTGGATGGTTGAGCAAAATAGAACTTTTTGGTTTAAAATAAAAGCATTATGATTGGAGACAGGAAAACACTGCATTCCAGCATAAGAACTTTATCCCATCTGTGAAACATGGTGGTGGTACTATCATTGTTTGGGCCTGTTTTGCTGCATCTGGGCCTGAACAGCATACCATCATTGAAGGGAAAATGAATTCTGAATTATATTAGAGAATTCCAAAGGAAAATATTAGGCCATCTGTCCATGAAGTGAATCTCAAGAGAAGTTGGGTCATGCAGCAAGACAACGACCCTAAACACACAAGTCATTCTACCAAAGACTGTTTAAAGAAAAATAAGGGTCATGTTATGGGACAGCCAAGTCAACGTCCTGACCTTAATCCAATCGAAATGTTGTGGAAAGACTTGAAGCAAGCAGTTACTGTGAGGAAAAGCATCAACATCCCAGAGTTGTAGCTGTTCTGTATGGAGAAATGGGATAAAATCCAAGCTGGTGTGCAGGACCGATCAACAGTTACCAGAAACATTTAGCTGCAGTTATAGCTGCAAGGGGGGTCACAACAGATACTGAAATCAAAGGTTCACGTATTTTTGCCACTTACTAATATATAAACTAATATGTAATATTGGATCATTTTCCTCAATAAATAAATGACCAAGTATAATATTGTTTTCTCGGTTGTCTTTATCTGCTTTTAGGACTTGTGTGACAATGTGATGATGTTTTAGATCATATTTATGCAGAAATATTCAGCATTCTAAAAGGTTCACAGACTTTCATGCACCACTGTAATAGTTAAAGCCATAGCAATGGGATTTCAGTTAATGAGTGCATTACCTTTCAAATGATTGCCTTTTGGTATACCCATTTGTGTATGCAAAGGATAAGTGTTGATTGAAGACTGCTTTAGCTCAAGAGGAGACAATATAGAGAAAGTTTGAAGTATAGTTTCAAGGAGTTATTAGCTCCATGCAAATGCAGTCTGTGATGTCCATTTCAGATATTGACCCCTGCTGCCCAGGGGCCCTGAGCAGTCAGGTTTATTTCTTTGAGACCCTTGAAGCTAAAAGTCCATGTATTTCATGAACAGTTCCATGCACCCTGAGAGGAGTGACCCCTTTCTAGTTGGGATTAATGGCAGCCTGGGGAGACCAATGAACATATTTCTAGCCAGCTTCAGTAGTTTTCTGTCAGATGTGATTTGT
The DNA here is from genome assembly GCA_033118015.1 of Loricariichthys derbyi. Taxonomy (NCBI): domain Eukaryota; kingdom Metazoa; phylum Chordata; class Actinopteri; order Siluriformes; family Loricariidae; genus Loricariichthys; species Loricariichthys derbyi. The sequence goes on along the minus strand of JAVSBU010347342.1, from coordinate 845 downwards.
TTAGTTGGTTTGAACTTGGTTTGATGCACAGTAATGTTAGATGCCACACCATTTAGACAAATAGGGGTTTTCCATGCATGATATCTATAATTATCTTTGATACAACAATAGAAAGATGAGTAGTTTCACAGTTTGATCATATATCGATAAGGTTGAAGGAGAAATCCATGATTTCTGATAAGCTGATGCCAAGCAAGAGAGTTTTATGAATGCTATGTGAATGGACAATGAAAACAGATCCACAGAGGCTGGACCACATGATTTGTTGTCACACTGTGATCATTATGGGTTTAAATGTTAGTCTATTTTGGTTAGTATGTTGTTTAAAACTGCTGACTCTGAATACTCATCATTTTGAAATCTGTTCGTGTCTATTATTATAAGCGTCACCCATTCTAATTTTAACACTGGACATCAGCTTCCTTTAATATTGTTAAAAGTGATTTAAGAGTCTTGTAACGCTTCATACACTAAAATAGATACTGTTGTTTGTTTCTGTGTCAAGTATATTATGCACTGAGTCATGTAAGTGTTCTGGCCCCCAGCATACTGTAAAATTAGTAACAATTTTCTTATGACATTATGCCATAACATTAACTGGAAATCCCATTTCTAGATTGAAGTTGTGTACTACACGAGTATCAGAACCACAGATCAGCTTCTGCTGACTTTAAACACTGAAATTATTTTATCAAGGGTGATAATATGAAACAAACTGCTGATTAGTGTATATTAAGACTACATTACATTATATATACATATACATATAGCCTCATTTTGACTTGTTTTAAGGACATTACATCAAAGTTGGATCAGCCTGTAGTGTGTTTTTCTACTTTAATTTT
>JAVSBU010347334.1:0-10256 GCA_033118015.1 Loricariichthys derbyi | reverse complement strand
CCATGGATTTAAATTTCACTTTGTCGACAGATTATATGATATTGATGTTATTAGGATTCAATGGTGAAAAGATAGTTGAGATAGTGTGAGAAACGTGCTCTTTAAATGTTTGTGTGTAAAGTATCTAAAAACCTGTGACTATGGTAATGTCTGATTAGCGTTCATTTCAGTCAGCGTCCTGTTTGAATCTAATGCAGAGGTTAAACATACCTGCACTGCACTAAAGTATTTAATCATTTAAAATATTAAATTCCACCAGGATTACTTACTAACACTTTGGTAAACATTAGCACATTTTAATGAAGCTGAATGGAAGATGGATTTTTTCTGTAGATTTAAGGCATTTGCTTGTGGTTTTTTTTTTTTTGTTGAGTTGCTACTGTTTTGTAAATGATTTAAGCTTAGTTTGGGTCAATGGGTCCTGTAATTTATGTATTGTTGTACTTTGTCGAATGTTGTTTGTTGTACTGTATAATTTACAGATCTGCACTTGGTCATAGATCTTGTTTAATGTTAAAAGGGTGTGTCATGGTCCTGGAACCATTATCTGATCCTATCAGTGTATTAGGGTGAAAAAACTAATTGCATTGACTTTAAATGTCTGTCTGTCTCTGCAGATACAAATATCTGCGCTTCATCATTGAGAAACAGTTGCAGTGTTCACCGGACGGCTCTACCTGCATGTGAAGAAATGTCTCCAGCTCTCGGCCCTCTATCAGACCTGATCTCGAGCTCTTTGTGTTCCTGTATAACCTTCTCCCCACACTGATGATCTATATTTTATCCCCCGTTTGAACCCCTGTGGCTCACAGATTAGAGCCACCTGCTGGAATCACGTCTTCAGGATACGAGTTTGAACTCCGAGCAATACGAACTCAGTTCTCAGTGAATTTCCGTGCTTGGTCCCAGACCCCTCACGACCTTGATCTTTTATACCTGTAGCTCATGAGGGCATCTGGAGCCTATCCTGGTATTCCCTGAGCACAGAAGTCAATTTCAGGACTCGGCAGGGGTCGCTCTCTCAGACACAGGAAAATGTGCGTGCATAATGCCCAATCCTGTTGGAAAGCTGTAATTCGTCTCGAACCATGTCACCGGGGTGCTGGGCTTTGCTGGCTTATGTGGCACCGAGAGCTCTTAAAGCTGTTTACATTCATCCTTCATCAGACTTGTTTGTAGTTTCTGTAGAGGAGCCGGAAATCAAACCTTCGTCCTAATATGGCTACAGTTTTTGTTATAACACTGTAGCATGACGGTACTTAATCGCTAGTGTATAAAATGCGTTTAGTCACACAGATGGTCTGGACCCTGTGTAGCAGTGTGTGTGCTTAGATTTAGTGTCTGACTTAAGAGATGTAGGAAAAAAGTTGAGCCTGGATTCCACACACCCTTGCCGACTTTTCATCAGAGTTTCCAACAGTTAAGTGGTATTAACCGTCCAATATGGGACTCTTACAGCACTGGGGCAGAACTTTGTAGTAAGGAACTGATTTTCCATCTGGAACATGAGTGCTGAAAACTGTATGGAAAGTTGAGAATGGATAAACAAATCATTGCAGTGTTTTGTAATACTACTACCTGCCACTAGAGGCAATACTAGACAATGCTCCATTAAATCCTGAGAATGACTCGTATTAGTATGTAACTAGTCCGTCTGCTATTATGGGATCACAGGATGACGTACAAATTGCGTTTTATATTATGGGCTTCCGTAAATTGCATTTGATAGTCCTACATGGTCAAAGAGCATGTGCGTTTACATGCACTGATAATCAAATCGTAACCAGATTTCTGTAGTTATGATTATTCAAGTGGTCATGTAGACAGTATACGCAGATCTGGACATTGCATGTATATCTTTAGTACGATTTCAGTCGGTTCCACAGTCAGCATGTGTATCTGATAGAGTGTAGCGCTGACCCAGAAACAGTTATTATCCAGTCTGCTTTTTCTAAGTGATTCTGGGTCTATTTTCTATTAAAAAAACTTACAAACGCTTACAAATATTGATAACCTTGTTGCAGTTTGCAGGCTTTTGGGGTTTTTTTTCCTCAATTGCACAGGTACCTCTGATTTACGATGGGGTTCATTTTTGAAAGACCCAGCATTAATACCATCGTTTGACTTAGGAGGTCCAATTCAATTACCAAACTATTACTTGCAGTTGAACAGAACCTGAACAAAAGGTCCATGCTTAAGGGCGTAATCATGTGGAGCTGGGATTCAAAGAGACTCAACCCCTCAAACTCTGAGCCACAGTTTACTACTGTACCTCGATTATTTGAGTGATCTAATGGAAGATGATTTAAGCCAATGGAATAGGCGACGAGGGTGTGTTGAACCATAATATTGTCAACATTTGTTTACAGCACTTCTGCCCCTAGTGGCACAAGACAGAAAAGCGCATTTGTTTAGAGGAGTTCCTTCCATGTGATAAGCACAATGAACCTGCAGTTTAGCAGTGAATTACTGAATAGCTAATGTGAAGTTAACATGAGTGAGTGTGAGAGAGACTGCATCTTACAGATGTCTAACTTTTTTTTGTATCTAAGGGTTTGTGTTGCATGCTTTTCATGTAGGTGAGAGTGAATTTGTAATGTTCTTACCTTTTTTTTTTTTTTAAGATAATTTTTTACAGTGAAAGTAAATCCAGCATGCCTTTTGGTTCCATAATAGAAAGATGATCGATTTTCCTGAACAACAAGTCGGAAGTTTTAATCCTCTTCAATAAAAATTCTCAAGAACAAATTAAATTGTCTCCTTTTTTAAAATGGTTATTTTTATGTAGTAGCTAATTCCACTATAACTAGTTTACCAGCAGACGTCGGTTCTTATGCAGTGAAAGACACAGTTTCTATGATTATTTAGTGGTTCAAGCTGAGAACAATTTATTTAAAAAGCAGAGGGAGAGTTTATTTTGGCTAAAATATCAAATAGATTCTTCTCAAAATTAATCAGGATTTTGGTTAGGTAAAACGTGGAGTGAATTATGTTAAAAAGCAGATTGGGATTTTGGTTTGGTAAAACCTGAACTGGGCTTTTTTTAAGTGAATTGTAATTTTGTTTGGGGAAAATCCCTGACTGGACTTTTTATATAAAAGTGGATCTGGATTTTGGGTGGGTTAAAATGTGGACTGGATTATTTATGAAATACAGATTCAGTTTTGTCATTGTAAGACAGAATGTATTATTTTAAAAAGTGGACTGGTATTTTGGTGAAGTAAAATCTTGACAAATTATTTTAAAAAGTGGAGTGACATATTGGTTGAGTAAAATATCGACTGAATTCTTTTAAAAAGTGGATTTTGTTAAGGTAAAACCTGGACAAGCTTTTGTTAAACAGTGGATCGTTTGAGTAAAACCTGAACTGGACTTTTTAAAAAAGCAGATCAGGATTTTGGTGGACTTAAAACTGGACTGGATTCTCTTAAAAAGCAAATCAGAATTTTAGTTGGGTGACCCCTGAACTGCAATTTTTAAAATGCATATTGGGATTGTGGTTAGGCAAAACATGGACTGGATTCTACTAAAATGTATAAAAGGATTTCAGTTGGATGAAACCTGAATTTAAATCTCTTAAAATGCAAAAGTGTATTTGGGATAAAAGTTGGACTGGACTTTATGAAAATCAGATTCAAATTTTGGCATTATAAAACATGGACTGGATTATTTTAAGAAGTGGATTGGTATTTTTGTCAAGTATAAAACCTTAAATATTTTACAAAGTGGAGTGATATATTGGTTGTATCAAATTTCAACTGGATATTTTTAAAAAGTTGATCAGGGTTTCTGTTGGATGAAACCTGGACTAACTTCTGTTAAAACCTGGAGCAGGATTTTAGTCTGGTAAAGCTTTTGTTAAACAGTGGATCGTTTGAGTAAAACCTGAACTGGACTTTTAAAAAAATCTGATCAGAATTTCGGTTGGACAAAACCTGGACCAGATTCTGTTAATAAGCAGAATGGGATTTTGGTTGGATAAAACCTGGAAAGTACTTTTTAAAACATTGGATCTGTATTTCGGTTGGGTAAAGCCTGCAACAGAGTCTGTTAATAAGTGGATTTGGATTTTGTTTGGGTGAACCCTGGACTAGACTTTTTTTTAAAAGTGGATCTGGATTTAAAGCGATCAAAATCTTGGTTGCCTAAAACCTGGACTGGATTCTCTTAAAAAGCTGAATGGGATTTTCAGTGAAACCTGTTTTTTTTATTTTATTTTATTTTTTTATTGAAGTCAGATTCAGAGTTTGCAATTATAAAATATGGACTGGATTCTTTTAAAAGTGGAGTGGTTTTTGTGAAGTAAAATCTTGACAAAACTTTTAAAAAGTGGAGTGATCTGTTGTTTGTGTAAAATCTGGACTGGATTCTTTTAAAATGTGTATCAGTATTTCAGATGGGTTAAAGCTGAACGGGCTTCTGTTAAAACATGAATCAGGATGTTGGTTGGTTAAATCTTAGTCTAGACTTTAAAAAAAACAATCGGAATTTCAGTTGGACGAAAGCTGGACTGGATTCTTTTAAAAAGCAGATAGGGATTTTGGTTGTGTAAAACCTGGAGGAGCCTTTTTAAAAAAAAAAAAAAAAAAAAAAAAAAGGTGTATCTGGGCTTCAGTTGGGTGAAATTTACTGGATTCTGTTAAAAATTGGATCTGCATTTCAGTTGTGTAAAAACTGGAGGGCACTTTAAAAGAGTTTATCTGGTGTCGGTTGGGTTGGGCAAAAACTGGATCGGAATGTGGTAAAAAGTGGATTGCAATTTTGGTTATGCAAAACCTGGACTGGATTCCTTTAGAAAGCAGGATTTCAGTTGGGTAAATCCTGGACTTCTTGGCGTGATGTATTGGTCGTTTAAAATCTCAACTGGAATATTTTAAAAATCTGGAGTGGAATATTTGTGTGGAAGTGGTTCAGGAGTTTGGTTGAGTAAAACCTGGGTTGGATTCTGTGAAAATGTGGATTGGGATTTTGATTGGGTTAAACCTGGACTGGACTATTTATAAAATGCAGACGCAGATTTTGCCATGAACTGAATTCTTCTAAAAAGTGGATTGATATTTTTATTAGTTCTTTTGAAAAGTGGCATGATATATTGATCGTGTAAAATCTCAACTGGAATATTTTAAAAAGCGGATCTGAATTTGTCGGACAAAATCTGAACCATGTTACATTAAAAAGCATATTGGAATTTCGGTTGGGTAAAACCTGGACTGGATCTATTAAAAAAGTAGATCTTTTTTTTTGTTGGAGCAAAATCTGGACTGGATTGTGCTAAAATGTGGATCAGGATTTTGGTTGGGTAAAACCTGGACTGGACTATTTATAAAATGCAGACTCAGATTTTGCCATTTTAAACCATGACCTGGATTCCTTCAAAAAGTGGATTGATATTTGATAGTGGGGTGATTATATTGGCCACGTAAAATCTCAACTGGAATATTTTAAAAAGCGGATCTGAATTTGTCAGACAAAACCTGAACCTTGTTATATTAAAAAGCGTATTGGGATTTTGTTTGGGTAAAACCCGTACTGGACTTTAAAAAAAAAAAAAGTGGATCAGGATTTTGCTTGAGTAAAACTTGGACTGGATTATGTTAAAATGTAGATCTGGATTTCAGTTTAAAAGTGCATTGGGGTTTTGATTGGGTAAAACATGGACTGGATTTATTAAAAAAATGTGGCTCTGGATTTCTGTGGAGCAAAACCTGCACTGGATTCTGCTAAAATATGGATCAGGATTTTGGTTGGGTAAAACCTGGAGTGGACTTTAAAAAAAAAAGTGGATAGGGATTTTGGTTGAGTAAAACCAGGACTGGATTCTGTTAAAATGTAGATCTGGATTTCAGAGGAGCAAAACCTGGACTAGATTTATTAAAAAAATGTCGATCTGGATTTCTGTGGAGCAAAAGCTGGACTGGATTCTGCCAAAATATGGATCAGGCTTTTGGTTGGGTAAAACATGGAATGGACTTTAAAAAAAAGTGGATCGGGCTTTTGGTTGAGTAAATCCAGGACTGGATTCTGTTTAAAAGTGGATTGGGGTTTTGATTGGGTAAAACCTGGACTGGATTCTGCTAAAATATGGATCAGGATTTTGGTTGGGTAAAACCTGGACTGGATTCTGTTTAAATGTGGATATTGGTTTTGGTTGGGCAAAACATGTACAGGATTCTGTTTAAAAGTGGACCAAATCGAATATTTTAAAAAGCAGATCTGAATTTGTCGGACAAAACCTGAACCTTGTTATAGTAAAAAGCATATTGGGATTTTGGCTGGGTAAAACCTGGACTGGATTTATTTAAAAAATGGATCTGGATTTTTGGTGGAACAAAACCTGAATTGGATTCTGCTAAAATGTGGATCATGATTTTAGTTGGGTAAAACCTGGCACAGACTTTTTAAATGAAGTGGATCTGGATTTCAGAGGAGCAAAACCTGGACTGGATTTATTAAAAAAATGTGGATCTGGATTTCTGTGGAGCAAAACCTGGACTTGATTCTGCTAAAATATGGATCAGGATTTTGGTTGGGTAAAACCTGGAGTGGACTTTGGGAAAAAAAAGTGGATCATGATTTTGGTTGAGTAAAACCAGGTGTGGATTCTGCTTAAACGTGAATTGGGGTTTTGATTGGGTAAACCGTGGACTGGACTATTTATAAAATGCAGACTCAGATTTTGCCATTATAAACCATGAACTGGATTCTTCTAAAAAGTGGATTGATACTTAAAATGGAGTGATATATTGGTTGTGTAAAATCTCAACTTGAATAGTTTAAAAAGCAGATCTGAATTTCTCGGACAAAACCTGAACCTTGTTATATTAAAAAGCATATTGGGATTTTGGCTGGGTAAAACCCGGACTGGATTTATTTTAAAAAGTGGATCTGGATTTTTGGTGGAACAAAACCTGAATTTTATTTAAAAAGTGGCCGCATAAAATCTCAAATGGAATGTTTTAGAATGCGGATCTGAATTTGTTTGACAAAACCTGAACCTTGTTATATTAAAACACGTATTGGGATTTTGCTTCGGTAAAACCCGGAATGGACTTTTAAAAAAAAAAGTGGATCAGGACTTTGGTTGAGTGAAATCTGGACCGGATTCTGTTAAAATGTGGATCTGGATTTCGGTTGGGTAAAACCTGGAGTGGACTTTTAAAAAAAGTGGATGGGGATTTTGGTTGAGTAAAACCTGGACTGGATTCTATTTAAAGTGGACTGGGGTTTTGATTGGGTAAAACCTTGACTGGGTTTATTAAAAAAACGTGGATCTGAATTTCTGTGGAGCAAAATCTGGACTGGATTCTGCTAAACTGTGTATCAGGATTTTGTTTGGGTAAAACCTGGAGTGGACTTTTTAAAAAACTGGATTGGGATTTTGGTTGAGTAAAACCTGGACTGAATTCTTTTAAAATGTAGATCTGGATTTCGGTTGGGCAAAACGTGTACAGGATTCTGTTTAAAAGTGGATTGGGATTTTGATGGGGTAAACCCTGGACTGGACTATTTATAAAATGCAGACTCAGATTTTCCCCTTTTAAACCATGAACTGGATTCTTTTAAAAAGTGGATTGATACTTAAAATGGAGTGATATATTGGTTGTGTAAAATCTCAACTCGAATATTTTAAAAAGCAGATCTGAATTTATCGGACAAAACCTGAACCTTGTTATATTAAAATGCATATTGGGATTCCGGGTTGGGTAAAACCTGGATTGGATCTATTCAAAAAGTGGATCTGTATTTTGTTGGAGCAAAACCTGGACTGGATTCTACTAAAATATGGATCAGGATTTTGGTTGGGTAAAACTTCGAGTGAACTTGTACCAAAAATGGATCGGGATTTTGGTTGAGTAAAACCTGGACCGGATTCTGTTTAAAAGTGGATTGGGATTTTGATTGGATAATACCTGGCCTGGACTATTTATAAAATGCAGACTCCGACTTTGCCATTTTAAACCATGAATGGGATTCTTCTAAAAAGTGGAGTGATATATTGGTCGCATAAAATCTCAACTCTAATATTTTAAATAGCAGATCTGAATTTGCTGGGGAAAACCTCAACCTTGTTACATTAAAAAGCGTATTGGAATTTCAGTTGGATAAAACCTGGACTGGATTTATTAAAAAAAAGCAGATCTGTATTTCGTTGGAGCAAAACCTGGACTGGATTCTGCAAAAATGTGGATCAGGATTTTGGCTGGGTAAAACCTGGAGTGGACTTAAAAAAAAAGTGGATCTGGATTTTGATTGTGTAAAACCTGGACCGGATTCTGTTTAAAAGTGGATCTGGATTTCGGTTGGGCAAAACGTACTGGATTCTGTTTAAAAGTGGACTGGGATTTTGATTGGGTAAAACCTGGACTAGTCTATTTATAAAATGCAGACTCAGATTTTGCCATTTAAACCATGAACTGGATTCTTCCAGTGGATTGATATTTTGATTCATTATTTTGATTCATATTTTGATTCATTATTACAAAACCTGAACCTTGTTATATTGAAACGCGTATTGGGATTTTGGCTGGGTAAAACCTGGACTGGATTTATTAAAAAAAGTGGATCTAGATTTTGGTGGAGCAAAACCGGGACTGTATTCTGCTAAAATGTGGATCAGGATTTTGGTTGGGTAAAACTTGGAGTGGACTTTTAAAAAAATTGGATCGGGATTTTGATTGAGTAAAACCTGGAACAGATTCTGTTAAAATGTGGATCTGGATTTCGGTTGGGCTAAACGTGTACTGGATGCTGTTTAAAAGTGGATTGGGATTTTGATGGGGTAAACCCTGGACTGGACTATTTATAAAATGCAGACTCAGATTTTGCCATTTTAAAACTTGGACTGGATTGTTCTAAAAAGGTGATTGATATTTATGTGTAAAAAAAAATCTCAACAAATAATTTTTAAAAGTTCAAGAGCTTTAGTGTCACATATATAAATCTGTAGCAGGTAAAAATATACAGTGAAATGAACCATCAACCTGTCTGTGTACATACAACATGACAATGGAGAATGAAACGACAGTCCGACAGAGATAAGAATAACAGAATAATAATACATTGGGTGAGGGGAGGAGATATAAAAACACACCCAGACTATGATCTCAGTGAGTACAATTTGTGAACTGAAAAAACACCTCAGCTACATATTTATGCACAAGTACACATAACAACATGAAGATCAGGAGATGCAACAGGGGAAGGGTAAGAAGGTGAAGATTGAACCTTGCACAGCATGCAGCATGATTAACGCCGATGAATGATGGCTTCTGAACCAATCTGGATGGCTGCATCTGGAGTTTGGTCAAGTAAAACCTGGAGTGGATTATTTTAAAAGGGTTTTGGTTGGATACAACCTATACTACTTTTCAAAAAGTAGATATGGATTTTGGTTGGGTAAAATTTGTACTGTATTATTTTAAAAAGTGTATCTGGATTCACCAAGATAAAGATATTTCTTTTCTGTGGTTAGCTATAGATGATAATGAAACCATTATATAGCCTCAGTTTCAGTAAAACCTGGACTGGATTTTTATAGAAAGTGGACTGGAATGTTGGTTGGGTAAAACCTGAAGTTATTTACCAACAGTTGCCCTCAGGCTCAGTAGAGAGAAATTTAACTAAAATATCTGTCCATAGTAATCACACATACAAGTGGAGTAGGTAGAGTGTGATTTAAAATATTCTTATGCTTCACACATTTCCTTGTTATTGTTCTGTTTTTCTTAGCAGTAATGTCTGAGCCCTGCAGCAGGCCATCGTGACCACATGGTGAGATGTTGACTGATGTGCAGAGCAAATCCAGTGTCACGCAGGACAAACTGGCACCTGAGGCAGTCACACCTTTTCCAGCCAATCAGAGAAAGAGATCAGACTGAGTGTGAGTGTGTGCGTGTGTATTTAAATTGCTCTGAGTGTGTATGATCGTGCCATTCAAGCTTACAGACAGCAAGACCATCAAGGATTTCAGCCCTTAACACAACAGGTAGGACAGGTGACTTATCTTTGAAATAGTTCCCATTTTTATCTTTAAGAGAATTGCACACTAACTGTAATTAAAATCTATAAAACCATCTATAGTAAAGGTTTGTACTCGATTTAATTTTCAGTTTATGGAAAGTAGAGTGAAAATACATTGCTGGAATTGTTTAGTTCCAAAAATGTTAGATGAACGTAATGAAGGTGTGAATGGGATTAAAGAAAACATATTCTAGTCAATTATTATATTATCATATACCAGCCAATTAACAAGGCCT
>JAVSBU010347316.1:0-10257 GCA_033118015.1 Loricariichthys derbyi | reverse complement strand
TGAGATCATCAGAGGTACAGCACAGGTTAAACAACTAGGAGATAAAGTTAGAGAGGCCAGACTGAGATGGTTTGGATGTGTCCAGAGGAGGGACAGTGGGTATATTGGTAGAAGGATGTTATAAATGTAGTTGCCAGGAGAAAGATCAAGAGGAAGGTCAAAGAGGAGATAAATGGATGCAGTTAGAGAGGACATGGAAGTAGTTGGTGTGAGGACAGAGGATCCAGAGGACAGAGTGAGATGGAGGAAGATAACTTGCTGTGGCGACCCCTGAAAATGGAAAAGTCGAAAGAAAAAGAAGACTACAGCTGGTTCTGGGGCATGGCCCAGAAATCTAAAATGTTAGTCAACCACCCCAGGGTACAGAGTCCTGGCAGTGCCCCCTACCCAGAACAGCAATGAACTGGCGTTGACGTTCGGTCTTCCGCGGGGTTAGGTACTAGTTGCTTCCAACCTGAAAGAAGTCCTACAACTTTAGAAGAGTGGAATGGGAGCCCACTGTAGAGCTGGGTGGAAACACCCTCTTCTCCTTCATACAACAGCTGACCATGTCTACATGTAAATCCTGAGCCAGATGGCTTATCCCAGGGGAATACAGGGGCACAGGCATATAAGCCCATACTCTTGATGATCAAGGTTGCTTTTGCAGCACCAGGGATCGTCCCCGGTTCGTTCACATATAGTTCTAAACCCCAGAGAAGTTTTGAGAACGCAGATTAATACCAGTTCATTTAATATTTGTCTCTAGGTATCTGTTTGCCCTGCAGATTAAACAGGATTTAGCCAACGGCAGCCTGACCTGTAATGACAACAGTGCTGCCCTGCTGGTCTCCCATATATTGCAAGGTAAGTCTGTTTGTAAGGATGCTGTCCCTACAGATTGATATACAATTCATAAAACAACAGGGGCACAGTTAAACTGGTGCTTGAAAGTTTGTGAACCCTATCGAATTATCTAAAAATTAGATCAAGTTAAACAAACAAGACAAAGGTTTTAGACTTCATTTCATTGAGTAAAAATGACCCAATATCACATGTGATTGGACAAAGTTTGTGAACCTTAAGGACCAGGAGCTAAATCGAAGGTGACACTGATTTCAGTTAATGGGGTGATGAATCCAGTGACTGTGTCAGTTAAAACCTTTTACCCTCCTCTTCCATTTCCGTAGCCGAACTTGGAGACTACGATGAAGAGCTCGATGCCCATCACCTGGAGACTAAGCAATACGTGCCAAATCAGGAGTACTTGGACCACAAAATCATCCGATTTCACAAGAAGCACAGGTTGACAACAACAGGTTGATCAGTGGATTTGGGGGGGATCAGTAAATTAATAAATCAATCCATATGTATTTACATTTGACAGAGGTAACACTCCAGGCCAGTCAGACGTGCTTTTGCTGGAGGTTGCCAGGAAATTGGACATGTACGGCATTCGGCCGCACCCTGCCCACGATGGTGAGGGCATGAGGATCAATCTGGCGGTTACGCACATGGGTGTGCTGGTGTTTCAGGTAACACGCTAGTGGCTACGGCTGTCCTGTTGCCATCTATCATTGCTGCTCTTTGATTTTCCTTCGTGGGTTGTTCTGCAGGGCAACACGAAGATAAACACCTTCAGCTGGGCCAAGATTCGCAAGCTGAGCTTCAAGAGAAGGCACTTCCTCATAAAACTACACATAGAAGCCGGGGTAAGGACAAGCCCTTGGGCTGCACCCAAGTTTAAAGGTTCTGAGGTTTATACACAGGTCCAAAAGTAGACACCAAGAATCCAGTTAAAGTAACGGGACCCGAGTGAATGTGATCTTAATATTCTAAAGTTTTTCGGTTAAGAGGATTGGAAAGTGAATGGGTTATATCAAAGATCCCTAGTAGTGATACGAGGGACACTAACAACTCAGCGATATGGGTTCTGATTGCATTTTTCAGCAGAATTTGAAAAAGTACTCTCGCCCCAAACACAGCAAAAGTTTTCCAGGAAACATCTCCAAAAGATTGCAACACTTCCTGCCAGATTTATCGCCAATCAAGCATCTATGGGGCCGCTACAAGTTTGCTGGAGTGCAATACGGAACCTCTGTGTGCATCTCCGAGTTGCAAAGACTAGGGCCATAAAAAACTATGAATGGCTGTGAAGATTATTCTGGTAAAAGCCCAAATTAAATTCCTCTGTTTTGGTTTGTTTCAATGCCACCCCTAATAATGTAAACACGCCTTTTGTCCTGCTGAAATTTCATATAATTTCAATAAACATGCGGAACATTTGTGAAACATTTGGACGGAAACCCGGCTACAGTCTGTGAGGTCACAAAAGATAACCTCTAAGCAACTAAAGGCCTCTCTTCTTCTTTTTTATCCGTCCTTTGGTAGAATGACTTGTGTGCTTGGGCTTGCTAAGGACAGATTTGATATTTTTCTTTAGAATGTGTTGCTGTAATTCAGAATCCATCGGTCCTTCAGTGATGCCAAGCAGTCCTGGTCCAGATGCAGCAAAACAGGCTCAAACCATGATGCTACCACCACATTTCACAGATGGGATAGGGTTCTTATGCTTCGTTCTCCAGATGTAGCGCTTCACATTTAAACTAAAAAGCTTTGTCTCATTTATCCATCATGGTTTTTTTTTTTTTTTTTTTTTTTTTTTATGCTGGACTCATGCGAGAGAGGCCTTTAGTTGCTTAAAGGTTGTCCTTGAAGACTCTAGCTGGGTTTCCATCCAAGCACACAAGTCGTTCTAACAAAGAACAGTTAGAATAAAGAATAAAATAAATGTTTTAGAATGACCAAGTCAAAGTCCTGACATTAGAAAAAATAGAATTTTCCCCCACCCTCATCTTCAGCCTTCAAGGAAGGATACTGTCGAGTTCACCATGGCAAGCAGAGACGTTTGCAAAACCTTTTGGAAGATGTGTGTGGAGTACCACACCTTCTTCCGCCTGGCTGAGGAGCCCAAGCCACACGACAAGTCACTGTTCTGCAGCAAGGGATCCAACTTCAGATACAGGTAAACAGGGTTAAAGATTTAAAAGCTCGACTGCATGTTCAGGGGGGAGGCACTCACGGTTCTCTCTGGCTTTAGCGGCAGGACGCAAAAGCAGCTCCTGGAGTGTGTCAGCACCAGAGACCACAAACGCCTCCCATTTGAGAGGTAAGAGATGCTTGTTGACTGATGTTGCCATCCAATTGGGGGGGGGTTTAGTGCCTTGCAAAAGTATTCATACCCCTTGAACTTTTCCACATTTTTTCAGGTTACACCCACAAACTTCAATCTATTTTGCTCTGTATTTATCTCCATCCCTCTTCCCATAAACTCTGACCAGCTTCCCTGTCCCTGCTGAAGAAAAGCATTCCCACAGTATGATGCAGCAAACACCATGTTTCACGGTGGGGATAGTGTGGTGCACTGTTAGTTTTCCTTCACACATACATTTTGAATTTAGGTCAAAAAGTTTTGGTCTCCTCTGACCAGAGCACTTACTGCCACGTTTGCTGTCCCTACATGGTTTATGGCAAACTGCAAGCATGATTTCTAATGGCTTGCTTTCTTCCTGCCACTCTTCCATAAAGGCCAGATTTGTGGAGTACACTACTAATAGTTGCCCTATGTACAGATCCTCCCACCTGTGGATCTCTGCAGCTCCTCTAGAGTGACCATTGGCCTCTTGGATGCTTCTCTAATTAATGTCTCCTTGCCTGAGCTGTCAGTTGGATGGATGGATGGATGGATGGATGGCTGGCTGGCTGGCTGTCTGTCAGTCTGTCAGTTAGGTGGACAGCCATGTCTTGGTAGGTTTGCAGTTGTGCCAAATTCCTTCAATTTTGGATGATGGATTGAACAGTGCTCTGTGAGATATTGTGAGCTTGGGATATTTTTTAATAACCTAACCCTGCTTTACAGTTCTCCACAACTCCCCCTAAAGCCCACCTCTGCCAAGCTGCCACTGTTGGGTCCTTGAGCAATACCCTTAACCTAAAGTTGCTTGGATTGTAACACTGTATAAATTGTAAGTCACTCTGAATAAGGGGTGTCTGCCAAATGCCATAAATGTAAATGCAGAGTACAAGAGGCTGAATACAAATGCATGCTGTACTTTTCAGAATTTTATTTATTAAAAATTTTGAGAACCAAAATCATTATCATTTTCTTTTCACTTCACACATACTTGCTACTTTGTGTTGGTACATCACAAAGTAAGTGGTTTGTGGGTGTAATGTGGAAAAGGTTGAGGGGTATGAATACTTTTGCAAGGCACTGTACATTATGTTTTCAGAGTGCAAAGCAAGCCTGTCCCTGAGCCAAGGCAATGCAAGTCATCACCTGACATACCAGCCGAGGTGTCTGACCAGGTACGAGAGCCATCTGACTTTCTTTACCTAAATGTTGCCCTGCTTTGTCTAAGAGCAGTCATGTCTTTTGCAGCCGTACTGCCGACCCCACCTGTTCCGTCACCTCGACAATCCTGACTTATTGCAGAGATTCCCGGGCAGGGTGCACAAGCCCCGCTCCATGTCTGCATCGGGGGTGGAGCGTCGAGGCAGAGCGGCCCAAAGGTCTGTGCAAAGAAGGCGCCAGTCCCCTACTGCTCAGCGACTGGTCCTCCTGTACCCCAATAGCCCTCACCTTCAGTTCCACCCGGTGCTACCCACCTTCTCTGTCTCAACGTACCCGCTGTTGCTCGAGGATCACACTTCATCCTCCCTCGACTGCCTTGCACGGAGTCCATCCTGCGTCCCTGCCTCCTCTCTCTCGCCGCCAAGGCGGCAGCTTGAGAGGCTCCACCTCTCTGGGGTAGGACTGGCTGGATCACAGCTGTACCCACTCTCAGAGGGGTCGAACATGCGAAGAATGGAACCTGGACACTACAGCGATGACTCCACCTTCCAGAGCGGGCTACCCCGCAGAGCCTCGAGCCAACCGGACGTGAAGTTGCAGAGGCCAGCGCTCACTTCTTCTGAGTACCGGCCCCTCGGTTATTACCCCCACCTGTCACGCCCTCCAGTCCCTGCTAGGCCCACCTACCTTCCTATAAGCCCCGCCCACATGCCAGAGAGGCCCACGTCGTTATGCGTGCTGGGCACCGGAAGTTACAGCGACTCAGACTCTGAAATCTTTTATCCTTACTACTGCCCTACTCTTGGGAAGGTTGTGCACTCCGGGGCGATTGCACGCATGCGCTTCTCCTCTGGAAGCCTCCAGCTAGATGAGGAGGAGGTGGAGGTGGAGGAGGATGACCTGTACAATCAGAGCAAAGTGAAGAATCCAGCTCTCACATCCGTCAAGGTCATGAAACTCTAACCAACGCAGTAACACTGCACCCTGTAGTCACTAGGCTGGAGGATCTGAAGTCAACCATCACTAAGGCCCGGGTTCGACTCCCAGCTGTCTTCACGTGATGTTTCATGGAGGCTGCGATCCTTTACCTTGAAAGGTCAATACGGGGTTTGAAATTGGGTCGCCTGGGACACAAAGTGAAATTCTTGAAGCAGTGATTTGTACGCCCACCATGACCCGGACAAAGGTAGACAAAGAACTGGAAATTGAGGCTATAGTGCATTAGGAGTTCATTTGCTACACCTGTTTTATGTTAATCTGAGCCCTGGTGTATTTATTTTCACTGCCAGTTTCTGTTTGTGGTATTGAATAAAGCTCTGGGCACAAACTCACGGTGTGGAAGGTTAATATTTGTTGATTTAAACAGATTGGCCAGTTAAGGCTCCATTCTACATTGTGCATAAATAAAAGTTGATGTACACTGACTCATATCATTTAAGATGTTTTATTCCATAAAGTCTGAGGAGCAACGTTAGTACAGACATCCTCCAAGCTGCTACCGAACAGCAAAACAACAATGCATAAATGAAAAAAACCTGAAGCAGGACCCTGCAGCAATTCAACAGTTGGTAAAAAAAACAACCTAATACACTGTGCACAGTTAATCAATACACAGATCACAGACTGATTAAAAAATAAATAACGATCAGTAAAAATGTACAACCTCAGTGCAAGTCTCAGGAAACGGCTCAGTACTGTCTTTGTCACTTGAAACAAGTTGCTTTGCTATCAAGTCAAAGTTTATTCTTCTGGTTCAGAGTGAGTCAGAGTTGAGTCTCTCGCATGGGAGTTTGAATCAAAGCTCTAGAATAGGACGGAGTCTGGGTCAAGTCTCTAGCATAGGAGTCAGAGTGTATTCTTTATTATACGAGTCTGAATCGAGTCTCTAGCATAGGAGTCAGAGTCGAGGTTCTAGCATAGGAGTCAGAGTCAAGGTTCTAGCATAGGAGTCTGAACGTATTCATTAAAATAGGAGTTGAGTCCCTAGCATAGGAGTCTAAGTGGATCTTTAGAACAGGGGTCCAAGTCGAGTTTCTAGCACAGGAGTCTGAATCGAGTCCTCTAGTATAAGAGTCTGAATCTAATCTCTAGCAAAGGAGTCTGAGCATATTCTTTATAACAGGAGTCTGAGTCATCTAGCATAGGAGTCTAAATCAAAGATATAGCATATGATTCTGAATCTAGTCTCTAGAATAGGAGTCTGAATCAAAGCTCTAGCATAGGAATTTGAATGGATTCTTTAGAACAGGAGTCTGAGTCAAGTCCTCCAGAATAAGAGTCTGAATCTAATATCTGGCATAGGAATCTGAGCATATTCTTCATAACAGGAGTCTGAGTGGAGTCCTCTATTATAGGAGTCTAAATCAAAGCTCTAGCATAGGAGTCTGAGCGTATTCTTTATAATAGGAGTCTGGATCCAGTCTCTAGTATAGGAGTCAGTCAAGTATCTAGCATATGAGTCTGAGTTGAGTCAGTAGTGCCCGAATCTGAGACAACTTGTCCGTCAGTAAATTAGGCCGTGAAAAGGCTGCTGAAAGCTCCCGGTGAGAAAGCTGATGTAAACACTTTAGAACACACTTAAGCAGCTCAGACCTACTTTAGAGCAAACAGACAGATGCAGTGGGCTTACACCATGAACCTGCGTCTAAAGTGAAGATGTGCCTGTGTCACAGTCTCCCCCGATTATCAGTGTTTTAGCGAGCTTTTTTTTAACCCTTCACGGGCAGTTAAGAATAGAGTGACAAGAGCTATTCAAGGACGTGATGTACATTTGTGCACCCAAAACGAACAAGAGTTCTGTCCTCCAGCCGTGCCGGACTGCCACTCT
The DNA here is from genome assembly GCA_033118015.1 of Loricariichthys derbyi. Taxonomy (NCBI): domain Eukaryota; kingdom Metazoa; phylum Chordata; class Actinopteri; order Siluriformes; family Loricariidae; genus Loricariichthys; species Loricariichthys derbyi. The sequence goes on along the minus strand of JAVSBU010347316.1, from coordinate 3,097 downwards.
AGACATCATAATCAGGGATGGGAGAGTAAGTGATGCCTCCGGCAGATGGGGAGCAGGTCTGGAATGGTAGCATCCAGCAGAATACAGAGCCTGAAAGCAGGCACGGGACAAAGCGTGAGCTTGTGCAAAAGTCCGTGGATTTCTGCCTGACCCATGGTGAGCACTCACCTCGGCCGAACACCTCTCGCAGCAACGCGATCTTGGGCTTCCTCACGTGTGCCGCCTGCCGGCCTCCAGGGCCAGCCTTCGTCAGCCTGTTTCTCATCTGCTCAATGGGGGTCTCATCCGTAACAATGGACACCAGCTGGGGGGAGAAAAAGACATAACATATAATCCCGAATAAAGTGTGGCAAGTGATAAAGGGAGGGAGGAACAAGGCGCACCTGGTCATAGAAGATCACCAAGACAAAGACGCCAAAGAGGATAGACTCCACAAGCAAGATGATGTAATGAGCCCTGGTGCAGAAACAGTGGACGAGACCATGAAAAGGTAGTCGATGCAGCAACCCCAGATTTGTCCCGCTTTTCCTGGCAAGGGTCACAACTCCAGAGGCTCCTGGGAGCAAGACATTGCAACCCAAAGGGATGGGCCTGGAGCTGCTCAACAAGCGAGCTGGCCTGGGGAAACTCCTAAACTGGCTCTACTCTGAGACACTCTCAAACTGGCGGAACCCGTTCACTCAATCAGTTCTGGAAGATGATGGAACTCCACCATCGGCTTTAGTCCCAGTTAGGGCAGGCATCACACCGGAAACTATTCCGACCCCGGCCGAGCCCTCCAGCAGCCTGGCACTCCCATTTTTTGGAGTCCCCTGACCAGGATAAGCAGTGCCAAAATGGGGCGGGGGGGACAACGAACCACATTTGATGTAATTTACTTTTCTTCCATACACTATCAGATGCTTGTTGGGAACATCCACTCCTTCCTTGAGTCCATCACCGTCCCTTTCAGTCTGTATCCTCCACACCCACCCGGACACCACCAGAACAATGGAGTACAGGCTGGCCATGCCTAGAAAGACAGTCCAGCCATTCTGAATTTGTCAAAAACACAAACGTTGGTAATGAATCACAGTCATGGCTTTGGGGTGATAGAGCATGAACAGTCAGTTCTCAGAGTTGATGTGAAAACTCCCGACAACTGCATTCACATTATCTGGGTAACTCCAGCAGTGCTGCTTTCTATCGACTCTAAAGAGCTAAACCTAAATAGTCCTCAGAGGACAGAAGACCTGAGTGGGCAAAGCTTATATTAGACAATGACCTGAAAAACCAGTCTGGGTTCAGATTACCTACAGTGGTGCTTGAAAGTGTGTGAACCCTTTCTTCATAAATATGACCTAAAACATCATCACATTATCACACAAGTCTTAATAGTAGATAAAGAAAACCTATTTAAACAAACGAGATAAAATATTATATATGGTTATATATTTTATTTATTATTTATTTATATTAGTGAGTGGCAAATGTATGTGAACCTCTAGGATTAACAGTTAATATGCAAGTGAAATTAGTAAGGTGGTTGATAATCAGGTGTCACACCAGATACAGAAAGCAAAAGCTCACATACTTTTGCCACTCACTAATGCCTAATATTGGGTCATTTTCTTTAATAAATAAATGACCAAGTGTAATATTTTTGTGTCATTTGTTTAACTAGGTTCTCTTTATCTACTTTAAGGACTTGTAAAAATGTGATGTTGTTTTAGGCCATATTTATGCAAAAATATAGGAAATTCTAAAGGGTTCACAAACTTTCAAGCACCTCTGTATGTATTAAGTCGCATAGCTTGTGAGTAGTTACACTATTTCATGAACGGAGTGCTTAAGGCACCAAAGAATGAGGCTTCGCCCGTTCAAAAATGGCCTCACATTCAGGTCAAATAGTGACGTTATTTTAACAGCGTTAGCTCTACAAACGTCCGAATAACATTAATACGACAAATTCGTTAAGCTTACGATATAATTTATTGAATAAAGGGGCGTGTGATTTCAGGGTGGAAGCAGTGAATCGATACCTTTTAAAGTGACAGGCACTCAAAACCATTCATTCTGAAAAAATTACTCACCAGTATAAAAGAGAAACTGGATGAAGTACTTTTGGTTAAGCTCCCCAACGCAGTTATTGATCCTAAAAAGGGTTGACATAAACACAAGAGGGTAAACGCGAGGTGAGGACACAGTGCCATTTGAGACAGAGAGGGTGGAGACTGACCATGGACAGTGGTGATCCATGCGTCTGATGCAGCGCTGACACACCCTGCAGTGATGTGCACGAGGAGGGCGATACGTTTCGCAGCGACTACACACTGTCCATCCCTCGCAACCCTTGTGAGCACAATTAGACCAAAAAAATAAATAAATAAATAAACCACATTTCAACATCAACTAAGTAGCAGATGACTACAAACAGGACGGACATGGACTTACCCGGTCATTCACCCTACTGGACTGAGACCTCAGGTCAGAAAAATCAATGGCCATCTCTGGAAGAGGCACCATACCTGTAAGGATCCATCACAAACATTCTTGCTACTTTCCATTGTTTACACCAACGTGTTTCAACTCTAGACTAACTAACAATAAAGATGACAGACTTCACAGAGAGGGTCCCCCGCCAAAAAAAATGCAATGATTGAATCCATAATTCCAGTGGAAATCACTCTGTTCGAGTACCGTAAAAGGAAGCACCCCAAAAAGCACTCTGAAAGTCAGATAGCACAGGTACGTGTCAATGGATTATAAAGCCAAGAATATGATACGATGTACTGAGGGTTCTAAGCCACTTCTATAAACAGTTAAACTTCTGAGTCATAAATATTTGACACCGCAAGTCCTCTGAAAACGTCCATTTTTATGCTACGTTCACACATACACGGTTGTGGCCGAGTTAACCGAGATTTGGCTTACCGAAACTTCCTGGAGTGTTCCTGCAAAACCTGGATGCTTACGAATTAACCAGTGGTGGGCGTGGCCTAGACTGGGAAAAACAAAAAGCCCAGTCGCACAAAAAGTTTAACATGTTGAATCTTTCTGGGAGTTTTTGCCGGAACCATAACATTACTTAATGACCGTATAGACCGTATAGACGACC
>JAVSBU010347306.1:0-10258 GCA_033118015.1 Loricariichthys derbyi | reverse complement strand
CGAAGTTTCGAGCCTGAACCAATAAACCTGCTTACTTTGCATATTGGTCTGTCTCTGCTTCCCTCGTACGAGATCAGATGGCACTGCATAAATCCAGGTAGTGACGAGACTACAGATCGGATAGGAGTCAGATCAGATCGGAGAAACCCTTAAACCTAACAGGTATTTTATATAATAAAGTACATAAATATTTAAAGCTAACTCACTGGGCCCAGAAATAAACTATATGAATAAATCGAGATTGTGAGGTGATTAAGTTTTTGAAGCATTAACTAAACATGTTCTGATTTTAAAAATTACTGTTACATGTACTACATGGAAAAAGCTGAATTTTCAGGGCTTTAAATGCAGAAATGCCTGAGAATAAGAGCGATGAATAAGAGACAGGAGTCTGTGGCTTATTGCTGCCTGATATGTTTTTATTCCAACCGATGTGACCAATGTAGAAAACAAACAGGTTACATCTCTCAAATCCCACAGAGCTTAAATTAAAATCCAATTTAAAGCATATAAAGCTGCTTTGTTCAGTGGAACCCAATAAAAAAATAAGTTAAACCTTAAATCCTTAAAGCCACCACAATTCGGGCATCGGTTGTAAAACAGTGGGCGGAGACATCTGTGATCCTGATAACAGATCATTAACGAACCTACAACCGAACCCAGGTCAGGAGCCAATGAGTGAATGAATGAATGAATGCAGCTTTTAACGGTTTGAAACACAGCCCATTTCTTTTAAAGAGCAGGTTTAACTTAAAGTGCTTTGTTTTTTTTTCCTGTTTGGTAATACTGTACTTTAAACCATAACAGCAATCCTGGGCCAATCCAAAGAAAACACAGTATTACTCCAAACAGGGGATTTCTAAAACGATCTTATAGAAAATTAAAACAAACTGCAATTAGGAGGGGACCAAACAGAGACCTGGACAGGCCAGTGTGCACTTTAACCAAAACCTCTCCAAAAGATCGGACAGATAAAATTAGATCGGCAAAACCAAAGATATACTAAAAACCAAAACCATGCCGTTCAGTGGCCGTGTAGGGGGCGGAGTTTAGGACGTCCTTCCTCTACTCGGTCAGTTGGTGCTGCTGCCGTCGGGGTTGTTGGGCCAGGGCTCGGAGTTCCAGCGGCTCAAGGAGGGAGGCCAGCCGTTCCAGGGGTTGTAGGTTTGGCCGAGGTCGGTGGGGGCCGGAGTGGGCGGAGCCGTATGGCTGTTCAGATCGGGGATTGTCGAGGAGTGCAGGGAGGAGTCTGGGCACGTCGACCAGATAGAGCTGCTGAAGGGCAGACTGGGAGACCAGGGGTTCCGAGATTTACCCAGCATGGACTGGAGGGAGAAGAGATGGATTAGAGGTGCTGCTTCATTTCATTTTTATTAGTCCCAGTGTTTAACAGCATCCCCTCCTAATCATTACCTCCTACAGTCAAAGGAAATAATTACAAAACTGGCCCTATAAAATAAGCATATAACCCAGGAAGTGGGCAGGTCCAGTAAGACCAGCTGATTTACTTGTGATACAGGAATCAAATTTAAAATGTGGCCCACTAGAGATGGTTCACCTGTAAGTAATTAAAATGTTAAAAGGAGGTGATCAAGACGTGGGGACAGAACGAGTGGAGTCATGGAGCTGCTTCAGTAATAAATGTATGAACTAAAAAAAGGAGGCTTAGGCAGGCAAGTGGCAATCAAGGCACGAATTGTCTGTCTGTCAATCAGTCTGTCAGATGTTCGGCTGGTCAGTCACATGGTCAATCAGGTGATTAGTCACTCAGCCAATCAGGCAGGCATTCTATTAATTGATCAGTCAGTCGGTGACTTGGTCAGGTGGTTGTTCAGTCTCTCAGTCGATCAGGAAGTCAGTCACTTTGTCAGTTACTCTGTTGTTCATACTGGGAGAGTTTAGAGACACCAATTCACCTTATTTTAACCATTTAATCTGGTTGGAAGAGAACGTTAATGAATCATATCAGACTTTAACCGTCCCTCCTGCAGAGTAATTAACATTTCTGAACCTTAGGACACCTGAACGTTAGGACTTGGCCCTAAAGCACTAATGCACACCGACACCCCTCATCTGACCCTTCATTATCTGGGCCATTTCCAGGAACGAGGTGCACAGCTTTAAGGTTAAGATACTGGACTAAACCAAAAGGTCCAGGGTTGAAGCTTGTTCAGAGGATCTGCCTAAACCTAATCTCAAAGCTCCAGTGTGGTGAGATCAGGAGGGATCTTACCGTGGTTGGAGTGGTGGGCGAGCCGCTGCTGTTAGGCCAGGGGTTCGAGCGTTCAGAGTCCCAGATGGAAGAGGACACGGGGGTGTAGTCAGGCCAGCTCGACTGAGGCTCTGAGCTCTTTTGTGAAGCCATGACATTGAACACTGAACATAAACATAAAAACGATTCATTTTAGTATTTATTAAATAAACACACACAGGGGTGCGTCGGTTCGAGGGCGTACCTCCGGTCAGGTTGAGCGGGTTGTTGGGGCCGAATGCAGAGAAGGCGTTGATGGAATTGAAGGCAGGACTGCTGAGGTTCCCCACCGGACTCCACAAACCAGAACTGCTCACAGGTCCATTAACAATTAACTCACAGCTAAATGTATCAGTGTGAAACAATCAATAACGATCAATAACTCACCTGTCAGAGCAGTCGCTCTCCACTGAGGTCATGTGAGGTAGTGCCGCCTTGGTGAGCCCGTCCATCTTTCCGGAGCCGCTACCACCTGGAATCAAACACACGACTGGCTCCTAAGTTATCGTGCATTTCATAAGCAGAATTTTATAGGTTTATTGTTTTGGTTCGTTTACACACCAGGACTTCTGTCATAACCAGCAGCCACTGCGGCAAAGGTAGGGTTTCCATTTTGCCCAGGTAAGGAAGTGGGCTTGGTCATCTTGTTCCCAGGTGCCTTCTTTGAGATTACCTCGCTAAGAAGAAACAACAAGAGAATGACTTTAATACATATTATATTTATTCCAATCTCATTTTTATCCCCTGCTATTTAAATCTCTTGTCTGAAGCAGTCTGAAGAGTATGCTTACAGTTTAAGGCTTCAATCTCTAATTTCTGCTTGTACCCCATCTATTATTTTAATTTATTATATTTTACTCTCCCTTGTGCAACAAAAGAGAAAAAGAAATGTGCATGGATAGTCTAAAAAGAAGCCAAGAAAGAGATATTTTCCCCTCAAAGAAAATAAATACATTAAATTGAATCAAAACAAAAGAAATGCACAAAAAAAACCCCCACAAAATACAAATACAGTTGAGTGATTTATAACTTTTCTATCTCCATCCATCTCTCTCTGGGTCAATGTGTGTCAAAATCTGTTTTTCTCTTTTTTCAAACATGTGTTGGCTAAAATGTAATCTATTTATTACAGCCTAATGCTTCCCAAAACTTGCAAAAACGCAACTTTTATGCAACAAATACCGTGGTTCATGACTGAACCTGCTGCTCTTTTGGGTAGAAAAGCTAAAAACACATTGAAATCATTTAGTGGAAAAGGGAATTCCACAAAAGTAAAGCTCAGCTAGGGTCAGGTATTAGTGGCGCCCCCTTGCTGGCTGGAGTTAAGACACGTTACATTTGGAAAATGTAAATAGTCACATGGATTTTGCCTTGAAACTATAAACAGATTGGACATGAGGTTTTTTTTTTCTTTTTAAAGAAATTCACTACCTGGTTCAAATTTTGAACTAATATATGTCGACCTGATGTGAAGATGGCCTTTAGCATCAGAAAAATGCAAAAACGTGTTCTTCAACAGCAAGGGGGCATCTCACACTCAATATGAAAAAAGTTACTGTTTAAATGGAAAGTTTACATGGAATTATTCAAATTAACTGTTCAAACAGAAAAACTCTGGCACCGTTAAACACATGAATGTCTGGCAGGAGAGACAGATTTACAGATTTTTGTTTTTATTAAGTTTTGACAGTAAAATGATGAACTTTTCTCTTTTGTGCTAGTTTGTTAAAGCAGTGATTTTTCTGCTAAAGTTTTTGCCCTCTAAATGTAAAGGAATGACTTAAGAGTTATTCACTCACTGACTCCTAATCAGAACAATCAATTATTCATTCAATCATCTAGCAAAATAATCATTTGCTGCAGCCCTAATTTTAAAAGCAATAAAACTTAATGGTAAATAATTAAAACATGGTGCACTTATAGGTTAAATATGTTTCATGAAATTCACCAAATGTGTGTCTCATTAATTATTAGTTTATTAAAGAAAAAACACTCATCTAATGACCATCAGTGGCACTGCTTTCTAAATATTTAAAAAAAAACACAAAACCCAGTGTATTGTTAATTTTTGTTAATTAACATCTCATCGTTTGCTGATTTCTACCTGCTGGTGTTGAGAACGCTGCTGTAGCTGCCACGGGGCATCAAGGTGGGTGAGTGAGGGGGAGGGGTGCAGGTTCTGGGGACGGCTGAGACGGGTCTCTTCAGAAACGGGTCTGCGTTCATGGTCTGTAAGGAGATCTGCTGAAGACTGTCCGCTTCTGCCACGAGAGCAGAAAACGGGTCAGTGTGGAATTCTAAGTACAGACGGAGATGTAGAAGGGGAACCTTAGCCAGACTTACGGCTGTTCAGTTTGAATGGAACGTCCCACTCCGGAGGAGGTGACTCCTTCTCGCCCTCGGAGCCGCTGCTGAAATCCGGCACGAAGCCGTTGTTGAGGAACTTGGCTAAGGGAGAGGGACGGCCGTCCTCCGGTTTGGTACCGGGCCCTGGGAGAGAGCGTTCAGAGTTATTACACAGAAAACTCCACCCGACAGGAGGAGGCACGCTCACTCACCCCTCTGTTTCTGCACAGGTCGTGGTTTGGAGGAGTTTGGGCTTCCTGTGGTGATCGTTTTGAGGAACGTCTTGCGCTGTTTGTTTTCCAGAGGAGTGACATAGGGGAGTTCCAATGAGCTAAAGGAAAGACAAAGCGTTAAAAAACAGAATAAAGCCATTTTAAAAAGCTAAAGGGCTCAAACCTCCACCTCCAGGGATAACAGATTACTGATAACAGATTACTGATAACAGTCCATAACAATCAGTAATAACATTTAAACATTCTCAGTTTGGGTTCATTCTCATTATGATTAATGATTTATTCAGTACAGCACTAAATCACTGTATGTAATCTGTACATTATAAGTCATTCTATAACAAAGAGACGGTAAAAGCAAATGTATTAAGTTTTAAATGACTAACCTAGGCTTCTCTGATTGGCTCTCCTTCTTCGTGTTTGAGTGTTTCTTGGTTTTAGGTTTAGTTGGCGAGGACAGAATTTCTTCCGGTTGTTTTTCCTCAGTCACTGTTTGGACCTTCTTTTTTACTGGTTCCTGTGAGATGATGGACAAAAAAAAGAAAATAAAAATGATCTTAACACAAGATTCTATCCCATATTCTATTAATCCATAATCCATGTGATGTCCTTTAGACTGTCTGTTAGATCCATGGCACTTTTTTTCCCTTTTCTCCCATTTTGGTGCTTTTAATTCCAATCCTCCTCCTCATCTGAAGCTCCAACCATCACCACATTTAGGAAAAATAAAAAGCTTAAAGCTATTTCAGTGCATATAGAATCAGCAAAGAATAAAATACAGAATCACAAATAATAGACCCACTAAATATATAAGGAATAAACACAAGAAAACTACAAAGAAAAAAAAACATTTAAAAGTATGAATAAAAATACATATTCCTTTTTAGATTATAATTATACTTTATATAACGTCTTACTTCATTTTAGTTTATTGTATTTTAATCCATTATGATTTTCTGACTTAATTTTTGTCTCTCAAGACATAACTTAAGTTTAGCTCATGTTCTTTAGGATTTTATTTCTGCATCTTTAAGTGCATCTTTAGTTTGGTTATTTTAAAATCATTTAAAAATATATTTTATTTTTATTGTTTTTTTCCACAAAGAATACTTTATTTAAAAGGTTATTCAAATACATTTTATAAAGCCAGTAGTTAAACCATATAACTGACAAGACTGGCATCCTACAATAACATCACAGGAATAAAGGACATAAGTATAAAGAGATCCAACTAAAAAGGATTACCAGAAAAAAAAAAAAAAAAAAAAAAAAAGATAATTAAAAGTATCACATTTTGCTTCCCAGTTTTGGAAGCATATTTTTTGCCATCTAACCCAAAGCAAACCAACCATAACAGAATAATAACTGATAGATACTTATCACTGCTAAGTGTTTCTTTATTTTAAATATCCAAATGAACAAGTTTAAGGTTAGCCCATTTCCTTATATAATAAAGAGGAGAAAGGGGTGCAGGCTGTACCTCTTTGACGTTGGTCTCTGTATCTGGGTTGGAGGTCTCTGTGGTGGTGGAGGAGCTGTCGTCGTTATCCAGAGCCTCTTTTAACTCCTCTCCTGGACTCTTTGCCTTTGCTTTCCTCTCCTTCTCCTCTTTCTTTTTCTGTGGTTTGATTTTATTCCTGATTTTGGCTTTGGACTCGAGCACTGCACATACAAACAAACCCAGCCCGTTTCAGATTCAGGTTCTGATCACATATGACACTCAGCTCATTCCCAGACTCTCACTGTGTTACCTTTAGTTTGTGAAGGCTGCTGCTGTAAACTCTGTTCCATAAAGGGACTGATAGCAGGAGACTCGGGTCGCTCCAAATCTTTATCCATGGCCACCAGGAGTCTGTTGTAGTCCTGCTCCTCGGTGCTGGAGACTCTGTGGGACTGAGGTGGTACTGTTGTGTTCAGGCTCTGAAGTTCTTCTAAGTGATTGGATGTGTTTTGTTGTTGTTGTTGTTGTTTAGAGCTCCGTGCTCTCCGATTGGTCAGCTGGCTGAGTCCTGAGCTGCCGTATTTGATGAGATGAGAGGATGACGCTTGCATAGATGTTGAACGGCCCGAGCCACCTCTGGACCTGCCGTCCCCCAAAACGCCGCCGCCGCCGTTGGAGTGGGAGTGCAGGCCCTGCCGTCCCCCGGGCCTCCCGCCACCCGACCCGTACGTTCCTCTGGATGAGTTGTGGTGCGAGTCGGAAAAATCGCTCAAGCTGCAGGAACGTGGAATTGATTAAACGCCGGTGTAAAAGTTAAAGGGCTAAAGATGGTACAAAATGGAACGGGATCGACTTACTTTGAATCACTATGAATTCTTACAAGTTCACTGAGATCAAAAGGTCGTCCAGTCTCCATAGGAGAGCTCGATTCCACAGACAGGCAACGCTTAAATGGCTCCCATATTCCCTGTGCCTCTAAATAAGCCGTCACAATAACCAGGAGGAACATGAAACTAAAACAGGAAAAGAAGAAGCACAAACTAATTTTTAAAAAGCTTTCAAACTCAAACAAAACACGAATTTAAAAAGTGCAAAGCAAAGTAATACAGGATCTCCCTGGTAATAAACAAACACACGTTCAGCAGAAACTGTGCTCTGATTTTGGATTTTCCCAGCTAAGAGATACGTTATATATCACATCCTTCTTTGGTTTTTCTGGTGCCTTACATCCACTGTGATGCATTAATACACATATAATAATATTCTATTTTTCCACTTTTAATACAGTATTCAATACATAACATGATACATTATTTATAAGATAAGCTTTACCTTAATGTTTTTGCCAGACTGTAGTTTAATATCAGTGCTTTAGGGGTTTGTTTATATTGACAATCGATTTGGGACGCTGCCGCACTCATTTCTATGTTCAATACATAACTCAATAATGTTCGTGTTTTAAAGGCTTTTATAATAGGCTGTGCTCTGATATAAATACAGTGTATGTGTGTATATATATATATATATATATGTAATGAATAGAATGAATGAATGAATAGCCCCTTATTGTCACTAGTCACAAGTATAAATATAAACAAATATAAACAATCCTTGATTTAAGATAAACTGAACATACAATGGATTTGTTGGAACCTAAGCCCAGTGTAAATGGGGGACGAGCTGCATGAGGAGACTAACTTCAGGGAAAAAGAACTGAACAGCTAAAGAGCACTGTGCATTATTACTACTCATCCTTCTTACTATTATTATCATCATTCTTTCTCAGATTTCTGTGATTAATACAGCCCAAAATGATTAACGTACAAACATATGCATAGAAATTTGGGCTGTGTGGTGTACTATGTATTCTGGAATTGGCCCGATTTATTTATTTATTTTTTTATAGATTTAAGTTTCAAAATTTTAACTCTGCCTTAGAAATGCATTATTTTAATGTTCAAATTTACATTTTAACTGAAGAAATTCGAATTGTAACTGACAAAGTCCGGCAAGCACCCCAAAGCACCAGGGACCCCCCTCACACACGGACCAAAACGAAGAACCCCCCTCGCGCATGGACCAAAACGCCAGGGACCTGACACCCCCCCATGAAGTGTAATGAGATTATAATATATAATTATGATAATACACCATAAGCTACTAAAACAACCAAGCATTAGTTCTGACCTCATAAAGAGGGAGACGATGACGTAGAGCTCCAGCTCCCAGCTGGGTGGAGGGATGGTCGCTGCGCACGCTGCCAGCATGTGATAGGGCAGCGAGGCGTTCAGCATAAACAGGAACTCCGAGCCTCCTTCTGACACCAGTTTTAGCTCCCGGATGACCCGCGAAGAAGTGAAATCTGGCGTAAACCTGCAACAGACGATGATCTGATTTGTTTATTTAACGTTGCTGTGAATAAAGGCTGCTTAAGTGAGTCTCTGACCTATTAAGGAACACCCTGCTACTCCTCAGAAATGAGCCTGAAAGCAGCCAGATCTCAGTATTAAAAGGTACTCACAGTATGATGAGGTCTTTCGAAGTGTTTGGTTTGAGTGCAAATTCCTGACAGTTGAGAACTTTGAACCCGTAACCCTCACAGCTGGCACCGCTGATCTCCACCGAGCGGATGTGGATGGGCAGAAAGCCCGTGTTCTCCAGCCGGAAGCTTCTCTTCATAGTGAAATTTGGCTCCTTGGGTTTGTCTTTTTCTTCAGTGGGAGGAAAAGAGGAACAAGTGAGTAACAACAGGCAAGAGTTTTGGGACACTCATACGCTGCACCTATAGGAGACCAACTCCAGTTAAATCAATAGGCATTAATATGGAGCTGATCCCTATTTAACAGCTTCCATTCTTTAGATAAAGCTTTCTGCAACAATTTGGACCTCGTCTGTGGGAATTGGTGCCCGTTCATCCTTTTGTGAGGACGCTGGATAAGAGAATGACAGAAAGCACTCGATGCATTGATTTCAAACAGAGCAGGAACTGAAGAACGTACAGAAGCTGTGGAAAAATGAGCCCATTTAACTCTGGTGGCTGCGTTACAAAGACGCAGTACTTCCTTACTGCCCACAAAGACTTGGTTCATTTGGGACTTTAACACTCACTTTCTGAGCAGTCTTTTAGGAGCGCCTCGGTCATCTTAAATCGGAGTGAGCTGCCTGGTCCTGGGTTTTTCCCAGCTAGCTTTAGACTCTCTCTGGTCCCCTGTCCGTGAACCACAATTAAATCCAGCGCTGTCAGATTGTTCCTGTAAAAACATCCCAACACAACTTTAACATTGTTTAATGTTGATACGGCGTTTGTACGAGTCGTTTTACATTCGGGGCTATTACAACTATTGGTGAATAAATATCTTCCAGGCTGACTGTGTTCTTAAATAAGCAGATTAAACAGTGACAGCGTTGGAGGCTTTTTGAAAAGGCTTTTGATATTCTAAGCATTTAGTTAACTGGAACTATAAACAAAATACAGTAAAATACCAGTGAAACCACAATCATATGAAGAAACACACTGTTTAATCAGACAAACCGTCATCTCAGTAAAAATATCAGCATGTTATAGTTAAGCGGTAATACATGTAATGTGGTCGTAGGCACAAGGCCACGGTCAGAATTAGAACACGACCTCAGTGTATTATTGTGAATATAACACAGTTCTGTTATCATTTTAAGATAAAGATATCAGAAAAAAAATGTTTGTCAGTATTCGGTGAGATAAAACCATTACATTCCATCAACATCCTGCTGGTAAAACATCATCATCATCATCATCATCATATTATGGGCTTCAGTCAGGAACAGAATTTATTAATAAACGTTTATTATACAGACAAGGTTAGAAACACGCTTTTAATTAACTAAAAATAAAGTTTATTCCCATTGAGTAAATAAAGTGGGCGTGGTTTATAGGGACACACTATGGTACCAACAGAAGAAAATGTTCATGAGATCCTGGTGTTCTAACCAAAGTCTAGGATCCTGTTATAA
>JAVSBU010347296.1:0-17098 GCA_033118015.1 Loricariichthys derbyi | reverse complement strand
TTAGCTTTGAAAATCTGGTCACCCTAACCTACAGGTTGACTTTCGGTTATCCAGTAAGCATTTAGTAAAGGCCAGGTAGGCTCTCGTCTTTCCAGGTCGTCTATACAATCTATACGGTCATTAATTAATGTTATGGTACCGGCAAAAACTCCCGGAAAGATTCAACATGTTGAAACTTATGCGACCGGGATTTTTTTCCCGGTCTAGGCCACGCCCACCATAGGTTAATTCATAAGCATCCAGGTTTTGCAGGAACACTCCAGGATACAATTCGGAAGTTTTGATAAGCCAAATCTTGGTTAACTCGGCCGCAACCGTGTAAGTGTGAACGTAGCATTAGTATTAAAAATTACACTACACAAACATTTTTTCTAATTGAACTTCCGACGTTTCAAAAGAAGGGGGCTGCTGGCTCAATCCTGCCTCTGCGATTGCTGCAGCTTAAGCGCTCTGTTAGTTTTGTCAAATTCCACATATTCAGTGGGGTGATGCTGATCTAAATGTCTTAAATGTGTTGGTACTTCACATGTTATTTTCAAAATTTAATGCATTGCAAACTGTATGAGCAGAAGAGCTTCCACACTGTATAAAATAGATGCATACACCCACATTGGGATCCCTACGCCCTCTTTCATACTTCACTATTTAAGCAGACCATTTAGTTGACCAAGTACTACTCAAAACCCAACTAAAATCTAATGTTACTCGTTAATCATAAACGAAACTGCTGAGTTTGTTTACACATGAATGAGGTGCTACCAGATAATCCACATTATTATCGCTTTTTGTGAATCAGCACTGAGAGCTTATTTCAACTTCAAGCAAATCCAAGGGAATCGGTTCTGATCTAAAACCTGGCATCACTGGGTGTAGGGTCATAGCAGCATGCAAGGCATCAGAGTGAGCGCTAGTGACGTTATTAAATGAGGTGGATGGGAAACAGCTTCATAGCACGTGCTTCAGGGGGAGACGTCACAACTTCGTGAGACGTTCGGCAAACGTGAGACGATATAACATGGCACACACTCGAGTGATCCTCATGAAAGGTTACACAACCTCTGCAGCTCATTCTATAGACACAATTGTAACACTCCTGCACAAACTGTTAATGAAGCGACGAGTGTTGTTTCTCAACAAAGGTTCAAGTTTGTTCCATGAGAGGTTGTGTAACATCTCATTTAGAGAAGAAATACCAAGCATTTGCACAACTGTGTGTGTGTGTGTGTGTGTGTGTGTGTGTGTGTGTGTTTCACATTTTCCATCCGCTGACCTTTTCCTTCCCTCTCTCTCAAATCTCAATGCTTCTCGTGCATCATTTCTCTCTCACTCTCTCTCATCCTCAATTCCTCTTGCATATCCACTCTCTCTCTCACTCTCTCTCTCCCTCCCTCCCTCTCTCCCTCCCTCTCTCCCTCCCTCTCTCCCTCCCTCCTCTCACTCTCTCTCTCGCTACTCTTCACTTTCTTCCTCACTTCGAATTCTCAAGCCATGGCTGTCTCATTCTCACGCTTTCTCAGACTCTCTCTTGCTCTTTTTCATCCTCAATTCCTCTCGCATACCATCTCTCTCTCTCTGTCCCTGTGTGTGTGTGTGTGTGTGTGTGTGTGTGTCTGCCGCAAACTCTCAACAGTCTCTATCGCATTTAACAGAGGTTTAAAAACAAATCTCCCATAAATGTTTCATTCTGACAATATTCCAAATCCACACATACTCGGCATGAGCTAACCAGCCTACCACACGTACACGTGACCAGACTCTACTGCCATTGTGTGTGTGTTGTCCTCGTGCCTGTCTCATCAGTAATCCTCTGGAGCATGTTATTAACGTTGTGGTGAATGTTACACAATTATGAAAATAAGCGTTGACAGAGAGCTCCAGTTTCCACTTATAAACTCTGCTCTCTCTCCTTCTCTCTCTCTCTCACACACACACACACACACACACACACACAAAAACAGTAGCTTGTGGTCTATAACCATAACACAGATCTCATTATGCCCAATTCCATTATCCTGCAGCGCTTATTAAATAATTATGTACGCAGTAAATGAACTTAAATACATCCCAAAAACGAGATGAGGGGCAGATGTATTATGTATACACACACACAAAGCAAAACTATTCGTGTCAAATCTGTGTTTCTTTTCCCTCCATGTTTTAACCCTTATACTGGTTAGGGATTCCCCAAAAGCCCCAATGATTTATCTTTATTTCCTGTATTCCAAACAGTAGTCACAGTTTTTCTCAAAATGCTCTCAAGATTATACAAACACGTTTCCAAGTTCCAAGAACCTGGAGCACAAAACCAGGTCTGGCGTTTGGAAGATAAAGCTAATATGCTTAATTAAGGTGAGAGTTTTAATATGCAAAGGACTTTTGGTACTTGGCAACTAAAAAAGAAACATCAGTCCTGGGGTTCAAATACTTTTCCTCCACCAATCTGTGAACTATTAATTAGCGTTTAATATGCTACCTGTCCCCAAAATAAAGTTGCCATTGTATATTCAAATTATCATATATTTAATAGGCTTTGATTGGATCATTACTATTAATGCCTTTTACCCTAGTTGGAGCAACATTTATGTTTCCCATTTCTTAAACAACTTGTTAAAGACATATCCCGAGTCATAGAAAAGACATTGGTGATTGATTACATTACACAAAGGAAAGAAGTAAGGATATGCTGACATGACTGGAAATGGGTTTAATGACTGTCCAACGCATTATTAAAACCTAGATGGCTAGTGGTGACCCCTCAACTAATAAAAATGCTTGGTAAAGTAGAATGACTAAAGAAATATACAGCAGAACTAACAGCTATGCCTAATAGTGAAAGTAAGAGCATTTCTACATGCACAATGCAACGAGAACTCACAGGAACTGGATTAAACATTTACATTATTTAGCAGACACCCTTATCCAGAGCAACTTAGTTATTACAGTCATACAATCCAAGAAATTGTGGATTAAGGGCTTTTCTCAGGGTCCCAACAGTGGCAGCATGGCAGAGGTGGGATCTGAACCCTAGACCTTCTGATTGATAGTCTAGTACCCATATTACTAAGCTATGACCGTCCAAAAACTGTGTGACCATAAGTAAACCACTTGTTGGTAACAAAAAAGGATTCTGGAGCAATGGAAAAAGGTCATGTGGTCTGATGAACGTGATGGGCATATCAGGGTAAGAAAGAAGGCTCATGAAGCTATACAACTCCAATTCCAATGAAGGTGGGACTTCGGGCAAAACATAAATAAAAACAGAACACGATGATTTGCAAATTCTTTCCAACCCATAGTCAATTGAATACATTACAAAGACATGTAATGTTCAAATGGATAAACATTCCTCAAAGAAATATTGTAAAGAATTTGCATATTTCAGTCAAAACTTTAGCTGATTTGGTTTGTTTTGCATTGTCTTGTTGAAAATGGCACGTCCCTGGAAAGATCTTATCTTGAATGCATATGTTGTTCAGTGGGCTTTTGCTGACATCACATAAGTGTAAATGACCTTTGCCAAAGGCACTGCCAAACCCCATACCATACCAGACCCTGTCATTTGGACTTGTTACTGATAACAGTCTGGATGGTCCCTTTTTGTCTTCCAATACAGATCTGGAATACTGATTCATCTGGCCACAAAACACATTTCCACTATGTGACAGTCCATCCTAGATGCCTCTGAGCCCAAATAAGTTAACAACGCTTCTGAATATGGTTAACATGAGGCTTTTTTTTTTTTTTGCACAGTTAAGTTTTAAGTGGCAATTGTGAATGTAATTCCATACTGTAGTGCATGATAAAGGTTTGGCAAAGTAATCCCTTGCCCATGTGATTATATCAGCTTTTGTTGAATGGTGGTTCTTGATGCAGTGATTTCTGAGAGATTGAAGATCACAGCATTCAGCTTAAGCTTAAACCTTTGATCTTTATGTACTTTAATTCCTTAAGATTCCTTTGATTATTTAATGTTATTGTGCATTGTAGAGGGAAGAATATGAAAATTAATTAAAATCTTTCTTTGTGGAACATTGTTTTTAAACATTTCAATAATTTTCTCACACATTTCCTTTGCCATTTCCATCTCCTGCTCTTCAAAATATCAGCCTTTCTTGGCTTTCTTTCACCTGCTGACATCACCTGTTTGAAATCACATCATTATATAGTTTTTTTTAACCTTATTACTGGCCCTAAATTGCCGCTGTCCCAACTTTTTTGGAATGTGTTACAGGCATCAAATTCGAAATGAGTGAATAGTTGGAAAAAAAACAACAACAAACAATAAAGTTTATCCATTTGAACATTACATATCTTGCCTTTGTATTGTATTCAATTGAACATGAGTTTAAAAGGATTTGCAAATCACCGTTTTTATGTATCGTTTACATAACATCCCAACTTCATTGGAATTGGGGTTGTAATTACAGTATGTTTGAATATATTGCTTTTTGACAACCATAGCTCTATACTGTAGTTGTGCATGGTTTCGTTCTAGACCTGTATTTAAATACTGTATTCAATTTTGTTAGACATTTTATTGATTCTAAAAAAAATACCATGTCTTATCATAGTACTTAAAAAGACAGACCACCATTAACCCTGCTTAAAAACATCTAAAACCAGTTTAAGATGGGTTGCTGGTTAGATGGTTTAGGCTGGTATGACTGGTCAGCCAGCTTGGTCTAATTGGTGTTAGGCCGGTTTAGCTGGTTGGCCAGCTGGTTTCCCAGCCTGATAAACTTGTGTGTGTCCAAAACCTCCTCTAAAACCAACCAAAACCAGTCTGTACAGCCTGACCAGATAAGGCTGGTAACTAGCTAAAACTGTTTTTTTTTTCCGGCAGGCAGGTAGATATAGTATTGTTTAGCTATGGTTTAATGGTCAATTATAATTATTTCTCTGTCTCTTTATTAGAATACAACCAGAAAATACAGTACATTTGTATGCAGTATTAATAAACTAAAAAAGGAAATAAAAAAACAGCTTCTATAAATTACAGTTACAAGTATTTAGTTTGATCTAACTTTACACAATAACACCATTTGGTAGCTTTATCAGGATGCCAAGTTGACCTATAGTCAGAAGAAGCTTGATAAGAAATTGTTTTTCTTGGGTAGCAGCCAAAAAAAAACTTTTCCAAAAGGGTGAAAAGGATAAAATATTTTATAGATCAGAAATATGGGAATTAAGAGCAGTGGAAACAAGTATTAAGGTGTGATGTCCCCCTTCCTGGGAAAAAATACAGAGTTGACCCACCCAATATCATCATTGCAAACATAACATATAATTTCAAATATATTTAATATATTCTATAAAAACATTTTTACAATATGTATGGAGTAATATTAAAGAACGTGTTCTAAGTATAGCTATAAAAAAGTTTTGAAGGATTGCATCATATCATTGCATCACATCTCTTCATATGCATCATAATGCTTTGGTCGACTGCCTAGAATCACTCGAACCAACACTCATTTTATTTTATACTGTTATAGTTGAGCATTGTACATATTTATGTCATCCTACATTTGATGGCATAATTTCCCATAGCTTGTTTATAAAGATGACTACAGTAAGTACATATATGTGAAAAACATTTTGGTTTGATTGAGTTATTCATTGAATAATTAAAGCTCAAAAGATGTTCTTGTAAAACTAATGTGACAGACTCTGAGACTAGATCAGGAACACTTACATAAAATATTTAATGATTAAAGCGCAAATTCAAACTGAAACCATCTTCACAATTGTTTTCAATTAGGATTCTGTTAGATGAGATCATACTTAGGGGCACTACCATCTACAGGCCATTCTTGGCATTACCTATTAAGCACATTACCCTATACTGTATATAATTTAGTAAAACTGTACTTCTTGTAGCACCTTAGGCATCCTCCTCAGAAATTGCCCTGGATCATTTGGTCCATTCTCCAGTACCTTAACCAATGCACCACCACAGTAACAGTCTAATGACATCATTGAAAATAGGTAGTAGGGATATTCAAATAAGAAACAACGGAAATAATGTGCTGCTAACAGAGATTCACTATCTGAACCATTGTCCAAAATAGCAGTTTTGGTTGTATATTTTCTTTTTTTGACAATCCTAAATCATTTTTAAACATAACAATATTTATTTACTGTGTTGTTTTACCTTCAAGCTGAAATGCTGAGTGCACACGGCTAAGGCATCGAGTCCCAGCATAGCCCTCTTTAATTTGGCCTGAAGAGCCAGCAGCTGCCCATTCTGCTCCTTACATTGATCCTGCAGCCGTTGTATTTCCTCCTCCCTCCTCTCTTGCTCCTCTCGCTCTTTCTCCTTTCTCTGTTCCTGCTCTTTTCTCTTTTCTGAGCCTGGGGAACCACTAAGTCTTGCAACTGGCACTCCTGGCCCTACAGGAACTCCAGAAGCTCGTACAGCTGCTGTCCTCTGTCTCTGTAGGACTGAAGAGAAGATCAGAGATGTTACAGTTAAAGCAGATGATATGGCTCATAAACTGTATTTAACACTGAGGATGTAACGGGTTCAGATTTTCATGCTTCAACTCATTTGTTTGTTTAGGATTAGCAGCAAATTGGTAACTTGTTCTGTAGAGGAGCTCATTAGAAAAGCACAGTGAACACAGCAGGTGTTAAAGTTTTATGTGTCATAGCAAAAGGCCACAGGCTTCCACTCAACCCCCAGCAGAGAATATATATATATACCTCTAGAGTGATGAGAAAACGTGTGTCTGCACCCTACTGTTTCTAAATACCAATCTGTATGCCATCGAAAATGCTTTATGGATCTGAATGCTTTCATGCCATTAGATCTGAAGCTTTATGCTAGTCTTACTCCAAACAAATGTCACAGCAATTTAATCATAGACAAATTTCCATTGTCAGAATAAAATCATGTCTTGCTAGGGTTGTGTCAGCTTGATTGTTTGGTGTAAGATGGTCAGGATAGCTGTTTTAAATCAGTTTTTTTTTGCTTGACATTCCGATAAAATCAACCACATTTTAAAATCTTAAGTATTGGCTCATGCAAATTCTGATGTGATCATTGCTGACAACCAATAGGTGAGCTCAAAGGAGATAACAGAGTACAGGTATGTCCCTGGCGTGTAGAGACATGAGAACTGGAAGAGACTCTAGTGAGACTCAGAGACCAGGGTTGTACAAAAGGAGGAGAAACTGGTGGAGCTGTGGAATGAACAAGAACATGAACAAGGTGTCTTCTCACCTATACCATGATAGGGTAGAAAAGGAAAGGTGTCCCTGTCACTGAACCAGGTTCATGTACACATTCTGATGTGACTTGTCTTTTTCTTTTTTGGATTTCTTTCTGTTCCATTGTTCACCAGTTTCTCTTCTTGTAAATTTCCCAAGGAGAATTTCCACAAGGGGGGGTCACAACTGATTCTGAAAGCAAAGTTTCACATATTTTTGCCCCTCACTAATATGTAATATTGGATCATTTTCCTCAATAAATAAATGACATATAACATTGTTGTCTCGTTTGTTTAATTAGGTTCTCTTTATCTATTTTAGGGCTTGTGTGAATATCTGATGATGTTTTAGTTCATATTTCTGCAGAAGAATAGAAAATTCTAAAGGGTTCATAAACTTTCAAGCACCACTGTATACTGGACC
The DNA here is from genome assembly GCA_033118015.1 of Loricariichthys derbyi. NCBI lineage: Eukaryota > Metazoa > Chordata > Actinopteri > Siluriformes > Loricariidae > Loricariichthys > Loricariichthys derbyi. The sequence continues at coordinate 9,463 of JAVSBU010347296.1, read as the reverse complement.
TTCTTGAGCAAATAAATAAATAAAAAACCTAATTACTCATTTGTTAACAAATAGCCATTCTTTCATTTTAGAACTGCAACATGTTGTATAAAGCTGGGACAGAGACAATTTAGGGCTAGTAGTGAGATTAAAATTATGGGACTTCAAACTGCTGATGTCAACAATTAATTGTAATCATGTAATCATTGGTACAGGAGCAGTATCAATGAAAGGCTGAGTCTCTGAGGTGCCAAGATGGGCATAGCTTCTCAAATTTGTAAAAAAATGTGTGAAAAAATTATTGAAATGTTAAAAAACAAGCCTTTCCTGGATATTGTTTTGCTACCAAATCATGATTACTGCTGACATCACCTGTTTAAAACCATATAATTATTTTGTTCCTTCTGTTAAACCTCATTACTAGCCTTAAATCACCTCATCCCAACTTTTTATGGAATGAGTTGCAAGCCTGAAATCCAGGAATGGAAGTGTGTTAATACATGAAATGAAGTTGACCAGATAAAAAGTATACTGTCTGCAATTAAATAACAGACAAAGTAAATGTAAGGAAAACTGCATTTTTTGTTTGCATTATCTATACTGTCCCAACTTATTTCTAATTTGGGTTTTATATACAGAGTTTATGTTGGTTTAACACCAATTCTTCATTAATGTTTCTGTTCACAGGACACCATAGGCTGGATATAGTAGTGTGATGCTATTTGAGGTGGATATTACAAGGGAGAAGCTGACATAGCAGTATTTTGCTGTGGCTGTCATGGCATGGCCTTTTCCCATGCTTACTTGAGTTTTTGTGATTACGGGGGAGGGCGTGGCCTAAATACTGCGAACCCAGGAGAAAATCAAACATGTTTGATTTTCTCCTGGCTTGACGACTAGAGCTACGATTGTATGCTTTGCCATGGTTTGACGAAGCCTGTCGAGGACGATACATAGTCTGTCAAAGAGGATTCATGGTCTGAGGATTAGTGTCATTTCAAGGATATAAATGCCATAGAAATGCCAATTCCATTGTTGGAAACAAGTTTCTCCTCTGCGTTCATGAGAGACACCGGAGCGATTCATCCAAGCTGGTGTGTAGGACTGATTGACAGATACCGATTACTACATCATATTCCCACAAATGTTACAGGAATTGGTTAATTTAATGCTATATACAGACATTTATTTAATATTCGCCATGTACAACAGTTTGTCCATTAATTAGGTCCGTTAAATTGTGCTCACGCAGAAAAATTGTTTATCTCAGCTGGCAAAAATGAACGGACATGCAGTAAGCAAGGCTGATGAAAATCATTTAAATATAAGGGGAAAAAAGAAAGCTTAAAATGAACACATGGAAATGAACACATGCAGGGATTCAGAGAAAATATTAACAGTGTGTCTGTTAATTAGGGCTGTGATTTAAACTTTAAATTGTGCTCATGCAGAAAAAGTGTTTATCTCCACTGGCAAAAATGAACGAACATGCAGTTAAGCATGGCTGATGAAAGTCATTTAAATATAGGGGTAAACAAAAGAAAGCTTAAAATGAACACATGGAAATGAACTTATATTATGTATAATTATATTATATTATATTAATATCACGAAAATGTATTCATATCATGAGGAAAATGTATTATATTAATATTAAAAGCCCTGAATTCATACAGTTTGGGCTAGGGGAGGGGCTAAATTAGCATATTCATTTCGCCTTTCATGGCAACATCAAGCTTGCCTTCGGGCTAAAGTGGGCCTTCGGTGGAACTCGTACTATATGATTGCTGTCTTGGACTATTGGTCGAATTTGACGTGACCTTACATAGCAAAACGTGGTATATAGGGGGGCTCTCGGCGTCTTTAGCAAGTTTTCGCTGACTTTTTAACGAAGCTTGGCATGGGATTCCCCATACAATCACAACACTCTCGAATGTATACGGGACCTGGCGAGGTTTAACGGTAGGATAAATTGCATACTATTCTCCGCCCCCATTTATCTTGATTTTTGTCATAGATGTCAAGGTTTTTTGACCCACGACAGCCACGGCAAAATACTGCTATGTAAGATTGAGGTGTGAGGAAATGCTGCAGCAGAACCAGTTGTTTATTTACCTGGTGACTGTGGTTTGGGTGATACAACAGCCAGCCGCTTTGGTGAGGACAGAGCTGAATGACAGCCATCAGAGCTCTTCTGGAAGTCTTTACGTGCACCTAATAAGCACAAATAGAGATAAAAATTTAGAACTGCTTATGTAGGTATATATTATGCAGCTCCCTCCACAGTTATTGGCAACCCTGGTAAAAATGAGTGAAATAAAATTCACCTTTTGGTGATTTAGCTTAATCACACACAAAAAAATGAAGGAATCTAACCATCAACTGGAGTAAACTTAGTCTGAAAAACCCTCCATTTTATCTATTTATATTTCACTTCTGTTGAGTTGAATTAAAGTTAAAATATTTAAAATATGAGTTAAAATATTTTTTATTGACAAGGGTTGGATTATTCTATTTTTTTTCCCAGAGTGAGATTAAGCTATTTCACCAAAAGGAGAATTTCTTATAACTGTGTTTACTCATTTTTATCAGGGGTGCCAATAATTTTGGCGGGGACTGTATATACTGCCAGACAACTACAAAGACATTCTTCTCTTTCAGTTTTTGGGTTTCTTTTTTGCTGTGATGCCTGAGAAAGAGAGATATCAATGACGGCCCCTCAGGCAATTCAAGAGATTTAGCCAGAAAACTGGAGCACAAAAACAGAGCTTGCACTACAGTCTACAGCACATCCCAAAGATTCTCAGGTCTGGGCTATCTGAAAATGATGACTCATGCTCCCTGAATCACTCTTTCACAATTTGAGCCTGATGAATCCTGGAATTGTCATCTTGGAATATGTCCGTGCCATTAGGGAAGATAAAATCCATTGATAGAATAATCTAACATGATAAACAACCTTTTACTAGGTCAACAAAAGCTCTGCTTTATAGTAATCTTAGTTCTAAAAAAACCTAAAAACAGTTGTATATCATACAGAAATACTGGGTTCCAAGACTCCTTGTTATTGTTAATACATCATCACACATAACAGATAGCCAGACCACCAAGACATCATTTAACACCTTCCAATCCCAGGCGCACAATCATCTAACTTCAGATACTTCTAGCACAATGTCTACAACAATCCACATCAACACCATCAGTGCTGGTCTACCTACACTTCTCCCCACCTTCATTAAAACATTCAGAATATCAGAAAGAAGAAACAGGACTGTGTTGGAGTAGTATCTAAAATGTTTATAAAAAAATAATCACAGGTTCCATACTCTTCAAAGAAATTATAAGAAAAGAGACTTTGAAAAATTCTGAAGTAATTATTGCCACCACTAGCAATAATCCAACCCCAATTTTCCACCCCCTGGTCCATTAGGAGCTCAGCAGTCCTCTCCTGCCTTGAATCTGGTATTACAGCACTCCTCTGTGGCTACAAAAACCTCAGGCAGATGAAGCTATGCTAAAAATGATGGTAATGAAGAATGAGTTTGGAACATGACTGATAAAAGGGCCGAGGTCACGTTTCCTCTGGCTTGGTTTTGTCCATCATCGTTTAAAATATTAAGAGTGCTACTCTCCTGGGGAAACTGTGATGATGCTTTACCTCAGAGCAGTGTGCAAAGCCCCTGTCTGAGTAATCTTTCTACAACGGGCTAAATTTAAACAATATTAATAACTCTGATAGTCTACAGAATAAATGTAGCCAGTGATCTGCGCAGAAGTCAGGCATTTCAGTGCTGTCTAGCATGTCTGTCTTTAAGGGAAAAAAAATAAAAAATACTACTCATACTAAATAATACTCAGGGTCTGCTTCATACTCTTACCAGCTGGTGAGCTTGGGGGAGGTGGTAGCAGTGGCCGGCGGGTGGGTACAGGTGTGCTGGGGGGTTGAGGACTGTTGCGACATGGTGCTCTTGGACCTCCCTCTCCAAAGGAGGCTGTGGTGACCCTGTGGAAAGGGGCATCATGGCTCCCACTGGTAGGACCTACGAGTAATAAAACAAACAGGAAGCAACATTATTCATCATTCATCAGTATATAACTGTAAGACTGCTTAATTTTGAGCACACTTACATACACATGTTTCTCAGTGAGTCATAATTTGCAGGACATCCAACTGAATTATATTTAAGTATTCAATTATTCATCTTCATCTCATTCATCATTCTTTGCAGGAACACTGAAATTTTAAATTAACAGCATTTCCTCTCATCCAGAGCGACTCAGAAATACTTTGTATTCTTCCTAGCAGATGTTACATCATACTAGCACAAATAGCCTACAGCTCAAGAACATCATCCAACCAAAACCTCTTATGAGCTGATGCTGGATAAAAAGACAAACAGTAATAAAGGAAAGGAATAATAAAATTAGATTTTTAATATACTAATTTAAATGTGTAAGTGTAATCTCAATCTTTGCATGTCTGGAAAGGTGAGTTTTTGTATGTTTGAAGACAGCAAGTGTTTCAGTGGAAGTTCATTCCAAGATGTTTGTCTTACTTCAGTCTTGAGGGTTGGCTACAGTCAAGCAGTACTTGAGTTTTGAATGTTACAAAGTACAGAGCAGGGTTTATTTATAGCCTTTAGGTAGCAAAGAGCCAGTTTAATTTTAGCTTTTTAGGTGAGCATCAGTGTTTGAAATCTAATGCAGACAGTTATAAGTGGCCAGTGAAGGGAACACAGTAGCTGGTTGACATTTGTTTGATTTGTTAAATCGAAAACTGGAGGTGGTGATTCTTTAGAAATAAAGAAATACACTCAAGAAAAAGTGACCTGTCCACATACATTTATTCATTCATTCATCCTTCGTCTTATCTGCTAAATCCTAGTCAGGTCACAGGAAAGCCGTTGCCTAACCAGCAACACAGGGTGCAAGTCAGGAACATCCCTAGAAAGGACTCCAATCCGTCATAGGGCACATCTACTCAAACACTAATACACACACTCACACACTAAGGGGATTTTGGAAATACCAATTAACCTAACACACATGTATTTGGAATGTGGGAGAAAACCCACACAGACATGAGGAGGACATGCAAACTCCACACACATACTTGCACAACCTTTGGCAATGATGACAGTCACCAAACATTTCTTTTAGCCATCAGTGAGCTTCTTGCATGTGTGTGCTGGTAGCATCTTCCACTACAACTTTCCCAAGTCCTGTCACGATCAGGGGTATTTAATGCAAAAAGGACCCACAAGCAGGACAGCGTAAAATAACAATAATGTTTATTAAACAAAACCAGATAAAGAACAGAAAACAGGAACAGAACCAAACCAACCGAACCGGCTTACCCCCGGGGATCGGCGGAAGCTAGGGTGTACGGGATCCACAAGTGAATGTCCCAAACATGGCAACACCAGCCAGGAAGCCCGGAGCATCCGGGCAGGTAGGCACCTCGACCCTAGACGCTCACGTCGCTGGAGACCCTTTTACGGATGCTGAGCGCTTACCCAACCAGCCTGTGAGTCGCAGGGAGTGCCTCCATCCAACAGGGGAAATCCTCTTTTCCCCACACTGTCTAAGCCCCTCACATACCTCTGGGCTCCAACCCATACCCCTCCTGCCCTCTACGAAGGACAGGAGGTCCCTTCATCCCTGCCAAACACACAAAGGGACAGGGATGTGCCTCGGTCCAGGTCAGTCAGGATCTACAATGGAAAGATAGAACAGGTTAGTCCAGGTACACCACTAGCTTCGCCATTACACGCCACTGTGGACAGATCTGGAACTCGGGCGGCATGCTATCCCTCGTGACAGGGCGAGAAGCCTCAATGCCAGCTCGAAGCACCAGATCCGCCACAGCTTATTTATAACCCTGATCACAGGTGCAACTTAACAGGCCATGCTATGGCTCCATGCCGCCAGATGGCGCTAAGTTCTCTCTACATGTGGCGCGGCCACCGATCACGAGGAAGACTGTCTAACAGCACCAAGGAAACAGCCTCCTCATTACAAGTCCTTAATGTTTGCATCTTTATTTTTACAACCAGGCAAATATGCAAATGAGCAGAGCAAGATCAGCATCCAACAACTGTCTAGAGTGAAAAACAAAACAAAAACAGTCCTACCAGATTAAGCGTCTGAAATGCTAAGCAAAACATACAGTCCAAAATGGAGCTAGTAAACAGGATGGTGAACACAACGTTCAGTAACAACATGTACAAACCGTGAAACTTCACAAAATGTGCTACAGTGAACAAATGTCCCCATGAGTCATGTGAAAGGGAACTTGTGTACCTGATCAGCGAGTCGGCAAATTAGAGTGAAGGGTGCTGGATGTTGGAGTCCTGCAGTAACTGAACTGGGATTGTGACAGAAGGGTTCCATTTCCACCTAGCAGATTTCAACTCTCTTAAAAGATTTTCAGTTGGAATTGAGATCAGGTTTCATTGTTGACTTTAGGATATTAGCCTCCTGGATGGCTCCTTTTTGACTCAAATCTAGTTGTCTTACACTTGGGAGCAAATTTCGTTCAAATATGTTCTGATAATCCTCAGATTTTATTGTTGCTGTAACACATTCAAGGCCTCCAGTCCCAGAAAAAACAAAGCAACATCAAAACATTATGGACAATCCATGTTTCACAGCAGGTAGGGTGCACTTTATTTTATAGGCTTCATTTTGATGGGCTATCAACATAACTGTGTTATACATTGCTAAAGAGCTGTAGTTTACTTTCATCTGTCCATAGAACATTTCACTGAAGGATTGTGCTTTGACTATGCCAATTTTGGTGAAGTTCAGTTTTTTTATGCCTGGTCCTTCTCCCATAGAGTCCTGTTTTGTTCCTTGTATCTTGATATGGGTTGAAATCAAACTCCATTATTTGTTGATGTTGTATGTGGTTTCTTTGTCAATTTAGCATAATCAGTTAACCTAATGGATGGTTTTGGACTGGAAGGAAACTGGACTACCCAGAGTAAAGCCACACAGATATGGGGCAGACATGTAGACTTCAAACAGAAAGGACCTAGACCACTCCCCCAGGATCGAATCCAGGACCTTCTTGCAGTGCGGAAAACACTGAACTACAGTGCCTTGTTTTTTTCTTTATATAAAACATAAGATATATACACCTCCTGGCCAAAAAAAGGTCTTGCACACTAATATTTGATTGGACCACCTTCAGCTTCGATTATGGACCATAAACTTACCACCTGACCTTTATGTTGCAAGCTGGGATTTGTTTCCAAGACCTCATAAATTGCCATTTCTAGCAAATGTCCCTTACTTTGATATTATACACTGCCCAGCTAAAAAAGGTCACACACACTAATATTTTGTTGGACTACCTTTAGCTTTGATTAGGGCAAACACTTCTGCAATGTAACAACATTTATTTCTGTTCAGAGTTGCTTTATTTTTCCCCAAGATCTTGTATTGATGATGAGAGGTTTGGACCACTGTGCAAAAGTCTTCTCCAGGAAATCCCAAATATTCTCAGATCTGGTCTGGACTCTGTGGTGGCCAATCCATGTGTGAAAATGATGTATCATGCTCTATGAACCACTCTTTTACAACCTGAGCCAAATAAATCCTGGCATTGTCATCTTGGAATATGGCCATGCCATCAGGGAAGAAAACATTTATTGATGGAATAACCGGGTAGTTCAGCATATTCAGGTATCATCTGACCTCATTCTTTGGGCACATAATGTTGCTGAATCTAGACCTGACCAACTGCAGCAAACCCAGATCACAGCACTGCCTCCACAGGTGGTGACATACAGCGGTATCCAGCAGCTTAACTAAACAATTTGCTTCAGAAGATACTTTGCATGGTGCATTTAATATTCAGGGGTACCAATAATGTTGACCACAGTTGTATGCATGGTAAGACCTGTCAGAAGAGCATTATAGATCTGTTTATGAAGAAAATGGATAACCAGAATTGAAACAACAGCACTGGTAAGTTGTTGGCTTTCATGAACATGTGATATTAATGTGAATATTTAATCGGTCCCTGACATAGCACGTTGGCAGTTGGTTAACAAGCTACCTCATACACACAATGCTTTATTATAGGCCTGCTTTTATTTACAGCCTCCTTCCCATTCATTACCCCCTTTTCTGTTTTCCACTTCAACTCCTTACTATGACAGAAAGATGGCAGATCACATGTGGTTACAGAAGTGAATTCAATTGTTAAAAAAAGCATAAAACAAACCCTTAGGCTTGCACTCTCAGGCTTAATTTCACCCTGCTTGCAACACACACACACACGCACGCACACACACACATATTGCCAGCAGTTCCATAACATTCATCTATTTGTTCTGTGCCTCTTCAGCTGACCTGAAGCAATTATCTTGCATGGTGTGAGTGAAATCACTATTGCTTGGCAACTTCAATTATGTTCTTGCTTTGGTTTTACAGCCCATGCCCTTTCTCGAACTCAGCATTTCCAATAAAATAATAACTACAGGTGATTTTGTGTCTTGGTGCTGTTCCATAGTCACATGAAGAGAACACATGGATTTCACTGTCACTCCACAGCTCCAGAGATCAACAGTTCAATTCCTGGCCCTGACACTCTGTATATCTGCGTGAGTTTCATCTGGGTACTTCTGTTTTCTCACATATTCCAATGACATCACGCAGGTCAGTCAGTGTCTCAAAAAAGAGCCAGAGTGAGAGTGTCTCTCTGTGTGTGTCTGTACGCACACATACAGTGGGTACAGAAAGTATTCGGACCCCTTTAAATTTTTCAGTCTTTGTTTCTAAAATATAAAATGCTAAAATAAAAAAGGTCTTTTTTTTCTCATTAATGTACACTCAGTAGCCCATCTTGTCAGAAAAAACAGACGTAGAATTTTTTGCAAATTTATTAAAAAGGAAAAACAGAAATACCAGATGGTCATAAGTATATGGACCCTTTTACTCAGGATTGAGTAGAAGCTCCCTTTTGAGCCAGTACAGTCATGAGTCTTCTTGGGAATGATGCAAGTTTTTCACAGTTGGATTTGAGGATCCTCTGCCATTCTTCCTTGCAGATCCTCTCTAGTTCTGTCAGGTTGGATGGTGAACGTTGGTGGACAGCCGTTTTTAGATCTCTCCAGAGATGCTCAATTGGGTTTAGGTCAGGGCTGTGGCTGGGCCAGTCAAGAATGGTCACAGAGTTGTTCTAAAGCCACTCCTTTGTTATTTTAGCTGTATGCTTAGGGTCATTGTAGTCTAGGAGTCTTTCGTGTGTTTTTTGGCTCTATGCAGGCTTTCATATGTTTTGCACTGAGGAGAAAAAGCACCGACTGGTGGAGGGCTGCAGTGATAGTTGACTTTGTGGAACGTTCTTCCATCTCCTTACTGCATCTCTGAAGCTCAGCCACAGTTATCTTTGAGTTCTTCTTTACCTCTCTCACCAAGGCTCTTCTCCCACGATTGCTTAGTTTGGCTGGACGGCCAGGTCTAGGAAGAG
>JAVSBU010347287.1:0-10260 GCA_033118015.1 Loricariichthys derbyi | reverse complement strand
ATTTTTTAAAAGGTACATGTACAGTATGGGAAAAGTTATTAAGGGAATGTTAAAGGGTTATGTATAAGAGTGTGGGATAAAATAATACTGTATAACTGCTACAATAAGCATAGCGTCGCTACTTCACTGAAATTCACTTATTGCGGGTGGGTCTGGAACGGATCCCCCATGATAAGTGAGGGAACACTTTATTTTAAACAAAATCTTGACCAAACACAACTGTTTTCATTGTTAGTGAAGCTCCTTTTGAAAGCACAACCCTAGATAAACGAGTCACCATGATAGATACGTAGACTGATCCGTAAACAGAGAGATTTGTCCAAGGACTGAACAAAAATACTTTTATACCCTATATACACCAATCGGCCAAAACATTAAACCTACCTGCTCTGCAGTGACGTTTTGGTTGGTGGTACACATCAACTTAATGTCCACGCGAACCTCATAGTGACTATGGATAACTGTTATTATACAGGCAATAAACACAAATACAGTTAAAATATGGTTTAATATAATAAAAATAAAGTTTATTCACATTCAGTAGGCATTTGTAAGGCAGGCTGTTACTAAGACACTATTCTACCAAGAAAATTGGAGTGAAAAGTCTAGGATCCTGTTATAATTTCCGTTTATAATTTCCGTTACTCAACTAGTGATTCTAAATGAGTTAGCTGAAGCTCTTAATGTTAATCTTATCAGTCAGAAATGTTAAAGGAAGATTTGTAGAGCATCAGCAGCTTTGTTGGGTTAAGAGCTGGACTTAGATCCATGAATGAAGCTCTGAAGATCATCTGCGGATTTTGTTTAATGAAATATATTGAGTTTAACACCAGCAAATGACGTTTTGGGGGAAAACATTGAGAGTCCAGGACGTTTTAAAAAAAATAAATTCTACCCATAGCCACTGTCTGTAGGTTCTCACCACTGCTGAAAGTGGGCACAGGATAAGCCTTGATGTTTAAGTGATGGTCCGACCTAGCTATCTGGCTGTAAAGATTTGTCCTTTTGTTAAAGTGGCTCAAGTTTAACATGTCTACTGCTGTGAGAGATCATTAATGTTATTCAGTCTGGTAGTGGTTTTAATGTGTGTCTCAGTTTATATCTGTCGAATGGGATGATGTCATGTATTTGCAACATCGTTGGGTGTGCGCAAAAACTAAACCTAGATTCCAGAGCTGGTAAGAACTTTGGGCCGTATTCATAAAGAGTCTAAGAATCCTCCTATCTTAACTTAAAACCTCCTAGCTAGGACCCATTTAGAAGCGATCTTAGAGCAAATCTGAACAAGGAGAAGACTTTGTGTTCATTTCCTTTATTTTATTGACAGTTCAAATGTTATTCCTGCACCATCTAATTGGTAGAGTTTGATTAACTCACTGTTAGTCAGTGTTTCTTCTGCCTCCTTGTTGTTTCGCTATGTTCTCCTCTGCTTAAGAGAACTCATAATCCTCCTTCTCCCTACTCCTAACTGTTTTTCACATTAGAAGCTCTTTTAAGGGTTAGGAAGATGCTTCATGAATATGGCTTTACTAGGATCTACTCCCAACTTAAAGAAGGAAACCCCCATAATTCTTTATTTATTAAATTTTATTAGAATTTTGCCACTAGGAGCAACACTTAGCAATAAGAATCTTTATGAATACAGCCTCTAAAGTGTAATCGTCATCATCATGTGTGTCGTTCTGTGTGTGCCGCTCTGTTGCAGAGAATTTGTCACAGTCTCCTGGTGTTTGGTGAACATGATTAGTGGACTGTAAACATGGAAAACAACAACAATGACGACAACAATAATGAACAGGTGCTTCACTGCATGGCTGATTCACTTGCTGTTTTGTAATGACTGTGCTGATCATAAGTATCAGATAAAACCCTGGTACTCAAAAACAATCCCATGCTCCAAGCCTGTAGAGTTTACACTCTGTAATGAAAGGCTTAATCATCGTTATTATACCCTATGGAAAGTAACCACCATTGAGACACCAGAGTAGATAAAACCCCATGTTTTTTGTGCTTCTCAGTCGCTTCATGTAGGTGAACAGAGGGATAAAACACATTAAAAATAGCTTACACAGTTCCCTCATTTTGATAATCAGGAAGTCGTAGAAATGATAGAAATGAGGAGCGGTGCAAAATCTCTGTGCATAATTATTTTTGACTGCCAGCACAGTAGATATGATTTGTTAATGTTTATCATGGTTAATCAGGATTTTACTATGTGTACGATGTAGAACAGCTCCAAAATTATTGACCCTTTGGTAAAGGTGGTAATAAAATGCATTTTGATTATTTCACTTCATCTCTGATAGAAATTGAACTTTATTTAGCCGATAAAAGGTCCAGGCTGGGACAGGGAATTGAGACGAATGCAGATAGGTGGAGGAGGATGGTGTTCTTGAAATTACTTAAAAAAAGGACTCCATTACAAATCACTAACTACTTATTTCAAAATGTAATGGGGATTACTTTTAATTATTGATTCCTGTAAAACATAATCCTATTACAAATAACTTTTATTATTAAGTTACTTATTTGTGCTGAGTTTTGTAGGTTTTCCCAAGATAGTTGGCTGCCAGATGTCACCAAGCTGAATGATTCTGAGCAGTTCAACACATTGGTGCTCTGTAGATTTAGTACGGTCTTATAGTGGACAGAGAATGATTGGGTAAGGGAATGATTTCAAACATACATTCTATGGACAAAAGTATTGGGACACCTCCACATTCCACCTACAGGAGCTTTATTATGGAGTTGGTCCCCCTTTGTAGCTCTAGCAGGTTCCACTCTTCTGGGTGAGAAAATCGTTCTACAGGATTTAGGACTGTGTCTGTGGGAATTCATCCTGGCTCACAATATCACTTCTAGTTTATACCAATGCTGTTTGATTGGCTTGACTTCAGGGATCTGTGTGGGCCATTCAAGTTATTCCACAGCAAACCCAACCATGACTTATAAATGGAAAATTTCCTTCCCCAAACTGTTTCCTCAATGTCATAAGCGTACAATTGTCCAAAATTTCATGGTTTCACATTTGAATTGAGTCAAAGCCAAAGAATGAAACACTCTTGTTTATGAAGGCAGAATTCATGGCGCCGTGCTGGATTTATTCACCTGTGGTAACGGGACAGAACGAAACACCTGAATTCAGATTAAAAGGTGTGTCCCAATATTTTTATTCTTAAAAAAATTATCGTTTATATCGTTTTATCTGTAAATATATATTATAACAAAGAAGGTGCCAATAGTTATGGAGCTGGATGTGATTATTTTATAGGGGTGTTGGGGTGATTTTGTAGAGACACACTGGGTTGTATTTTCATGTCCAAATTGTGTGTGATCTGGTGGACACTTAGAACATTTTATTTATTTTATGAAGTCTGTTTCTTTATTTAAATGTAATGTATTGCTTTTATTACCTTAAACATGTTGGACTGATGGTATAAAGTACAGAAACTCATTTAAAAAAGCTTTAAATCTTTAATTTGCTCTATTTTCCCTTACGCTTTTTGTATAATTGATAATAGGCACATATCTGGTCCTGTAGTTAATCTGTTTATGGACACTCATGCTCAAATCACATCTTGATTTCTAACAAAAGCAGGTTACACAATCTGTTTAAGCTCCACTGGCTCAGTAGTAAGAACCACCTGCTGAAAATACTGGTTCCTGAAGATCTGTGCTGGACTGGTGCCCTGTCCGGAGTGTACATCTTATTTATTTTTATGTTATATTTTAAATATGCAGTAAAATATCTATAAATGGTGAACTCAAGCTTATGCAGAGGTTACACAAACCTATCATTTGATCAGTGCTACCAGAACTTTGGTGTAGGATTGATTTGAGGACATTAATTAGGAAGCAATAAATAATAAAGTTTTGAAGTGAATTCTGTGTGACAAAGGATTGAAGTGTGGAAAATGTTTAATTTTTTGGTATAATCCTAACATGTGACAGCAGCTCAAACAAAAAGAAGGTTCATCTATCTGTGGGAGATCGGAAAATTAACCCTAGGCTGAATAATATGGAGTCTGGGAGGGAACATGGGTTCCTTACATTTACTTTTATTTTATTGCTGACTGTATCATCCCAAAATATTTAATGTTTTGTCTGGTCTTTAAGAATCGCCAGAGGATCTCTGGTTTGTCAACAAATGCATGAAAACAAATGCATAAAAAATGTTGAAATGTTTGAAAACAATGTTCCTCAGTGACATGAAAAAGTGTTTGCCACTTTCATGATTTCTTAATTTTTTGCATATTTGTCACTCTTAAATGTTTCAGATCATCAAACAATTTTAAATATTAGTCAAAGAGAACACAAGTAAACACAAAATGCAATTTTTAAATGAAGGCTTTTATTATTAAGGGGGAAAAAATCCAAACCTACATGGCTCTGTGTGAAAAAAGTGTTTGCCACCAGTTAAAACATAACTTGTGGGTTATCACACCTGAGTTCATGTACTGTAGCCACACCCAGGCCTGATTACTGCCACACCTGTTCTCAATCAAGAAATCACTTAACTAGGACCTGCCTGACAAAACAAAGTAGACCAAAAGATCCTCAAAAATTAGACATCATGCCAAGATTCAAAGAAATTCAGGAACAAATGAGAAAGTAATTGAGAAAGACAGTAATATATCAGTCTGGAAAAGGTTATAAAGCCATCTCTAAAGTTTTGGGTTAGAGCCATTATCCACAAATGGCAAAAACGTGGAACAGTGGTGAACCTTCCAAAGAGTGGCCAGCCAACCAAAATTACCCCAGGAGCACAGTGAAGACTCATCCAAGAGGTCACAAAGCATCCCACAACAACATCCCAAGAACTTCAGGCCTCGCTTGCTTTAGTTAGGGTCAGTGTTCATGACCCCACCATAAGAAAGCGGCTGGGCAAAAATGGCCCACATGGCAGAATGCCAAGATGAAAACCACTGTTGAGCAAAAAACATTAAGACTCGTCTCAATTTTGCCAGAAAACTTTTGGGAAAATACTCTGTGGACTGACGAGACAAAAGTTGAACTTTTTAGAAGGTGTGTCTCGCATTACATCTTGTGTAAAAGTAAAAGTGCCTGTCAGAAAAAGAACATCATACCTACAGTAAAATATGGTGGTGGTAGTGTGATGGTCTGGGGCTGTTTTGCTGGATCAGGACCTGAAAGACTTGCTGTGATAAATTGAACCATGAATTCTGCTGCCTACCAAAAAAATCCTGATGGAGAATGTCCGACCATCTGTTCTTGACCTCAAGCTGAAACAAACTTGGGTTCTGCAACATGACAATGAATCAGAACACACCAGCAAGTCCACCTCTGAATGGCTGAAGAACAACAAAAGTGAAGACTTTGGAGTGGCCTAGTCAAAGTCCTGACCTGAATCCTATTGAGATGCTGTGGCATGACCTTAAAAAGGCAATTCATGCTCGAAAACCCTCCAGTGTGGCTGAATTACAGCAATTCTGCAAAGATGAATGGGCCAAAATTCCTCCACAGTGCTGTGAAAGACTCACTGCAAGTTACCACAAACACTTGATTGCAGTAGTTGCTGTTAAGGGTGGCCCAACCAGTTATTAGGTTTAAAGGGAAACACTTTTTCACACAGGGCCATGAAGGTTTGGGTTTTTTTCTGCCTTAATAATGAAAGCCTTCTTTTAAAAACTGCATTTTGTGTTTACTTGTGTTGTCTTTGACTAATATTTAATTACTAATATTTGTGTGATGATCTGAAATATTTGAGTGACAAACATGCAAAAAAGTAAGAAATCATGAAGGGGCAAACACTTTTTCACACCATTGTATGTCTCCCTCCACAGTGCATAATATCATTAAATGATTCAAGAAATCTGGATAAATTTCGGTGCGTAAACATAAGGGCACAAGCCCTGAAGAGCCATCTCTCAGACAGCACCAAATCAAGAACCTTCATTCATTAATAGCTGATAGAACCAGATGGGCAACAGATTACTTTATTAAACTTTTACCAAGCTTTACAATACACTTACATTCACAAACACCACTTAAAATGTTATGGTGCTAAAAAGAAGCCTGTTAAACATGTTCAGAAGCAGCATCGACTTCTCTGGGCTCAGAGGCATCTGGCATGGACCGTTATACAGTGGAAACATGTACTGTCCTCAGACCAATAAGCATTCCAGATCTTTTTTGAAAGAAATGGACTCCATGTGCTCTGGACGAAAGACAAAAAAAAGAACCATCCAGACTGTTATCAGCAACAAGTCCAAAAGCCAGGCTCTATCATGGTAAAGGGTCAGGTCAGTGCTCTTGGCAAAGGTAATTTACACTTCTGTGATGCAGCATTAATGCAGAAAAGTACAGTGAGATTTAAGAGCAACATTAGCTGTCTTCAAGACAAGATCTTTTCCAGGGATGCCCATGCATTTTTCAACAAGACAATACAAAACCACATGCTGCTCACATTATAAAGGCACAGCAGTTGAAAAAGAGGGTACAGGTACTGTACTGACTCGGCTGCATTCCTGATCTGTTTCCAAGAGAGAATATGTGGAGAATTTTGGAACGGAAAATGTGATGACGACCCCCATTATAGCTTAAGACATGTTTGCAGGAAGAACGGTAAAAATGTGTTGCAGGCCTGAAATGCAGGAATAGGTGTTTATTAAAACATTTAATGGTGATTATGATTATTTTAAGATTCATTTACAACTGGCAACTATGCAAATTCTCTGAAAAAAGAAGAATTAAGAGAAAAACACCAGTTTGTACATCAAGCAAGTTTAATAAACTGCACATTATCAAGTAGTAAAAAGTTATAGAATGTAATCATAAGCTTGTTCCAGGTGTACTCTAGTCACACACTATTTAAACTTGCTTAACCTAATTCAAGGTGAAACCAGGGGAGCAGTGGGCACAAGGCAGGAACCAACCCTATACAAGGTGCCGTCAAGGTTTCTACTCGCACAGTCAGTGGCTCACTCAGGGACACTCAGAGATGACAATTGACCTAAGAATGTCTTTAAAATGCCAGGGGAAACGCACACAAACACGGAGGACGTTCCGGTGTTTTGGACCAAGGTCTGAACCCGTGACCATCAGCACCAACTGTCTGAAGTCCTGCCTGCAGTTCAGTCTTGTTGAGGAACCCAGAGGAACCTGCAGGCTCCATCAGGTGTGCGTGATGTGAAGGTTTTACCGTGAGGAAACGCCTTGGTTCGGACTGTCCAGTGCTCTCTGATGGGCGCCTTAAAACACACACACTCGCATTCTCTCCAGAGTTCCCCTCCCCCCGAGGGTGTACCCTTCAGAACATGGAAGCCATGGAAGGATCCGAATGCCCGCACCATCTCGTGGTCCATTTTGGCTGTTTTTGCCGAACTGCTGCCAGAAGCTTCTTCAGAATGATCGGGCCATAACCTTCTCCTCACGCCTGTGCCAGACTGATCCTTTCTCTCCTCCTCCAGTGGAGAGTGTACGAGCGAAGGCTCATACCAGGCTGGGCATGATGCCGTGAGATGCCATTGAGCTGGCTCAGTGCGTGTGTGTACTGGGTGAGTTGGGTGTGGAACACACTCCGAGATGTTCTGAGGCTGAGGTGTGAGAGCCTTAACAGGAAAACGAGAAAACCCCAAGCTCAAGTCATTTATGTGATAAAGAAAGAAAGAAGGTTTATGGTGCCCCCAATGACGAAATGTCATACTTCACTTATAGTCATCAAATTCCTCTCTAGTAATATTAGGCTGATAATCACAGATTCTTACTGGACCTCATAAGTAACTAACCAAAACTTAAGATCAGATTCAGAGAGATTTGAAGGATTTGAAGGTTAAGTTAAATAACTCACCTAAACTTGAATTCCTAATGCCTGAAAAAATGTCTTCGAAATTTGTTGGAATTTTTCCACTGCAAAAACATAGATATTTGAACTTTGCATCCTGAACCTTTAGATTAAAAATAAAACATGTAACCAAAATTTCAGGTAAAAATAATTCAGGTAATAGAAAGTCAAATCATGGCAATTCAGGTTTAAAGGTCCATGTCTAAAAATTCAGGTAAAAAGAAATGTAGCAAGAAAAAATTGCAGTGAAAAATTTCAGTAGCACCAAATTTCAAACACTTTTTTTCTAAGCATCATAAATTCAGGTTCAGGTTCTGATGACAATGATTTCTCTCCATAGATGTACGATTCCGCAGCACATACACATTCCATGGATTAAGCAGTGGAACTTGCATATGTGTAAGAAAAAAGAATTGTTATTAATAAAAGATAATGTGTTCACAAATTAAGAAAATGAGGTCACCAGTAAAATATAGAATGTGCACAAAGTTAAAACCATAGCCACAAATAAAAGAAACATATGTACCTACAGAAAATGATCACAAAAAAAGAAACAATTGGACATTTAAGAAAATGTGCCCATGAATAAAACATATGCACAATTTTAGAAAATGTGGCCACACTTAAAATATTCTTATGATTAAGAAAATATTGGCGTGGCGAAATCTGCCAGTTAAACATGGACATTACACGTCAGTGCTGCAATTCAGCCTTCTAACAGGCTAAGCATCAGTGAAATCAGTTATTAGTAAGGATGCGCAATCTTGAACTGGCCAAGATTGGAATAAAAAATAGCAAATGTAGCAAATATTGGTTGATGGTCGATGCTGAATAAATAAAAAAAGGCTTATTTTGTTATCATAAGTAAATAATATAACAAAAAAAAACAACAAAGTACAACAAAATATATTAAAGCTTTAATCAATAAGTGTTAAAAAAAATGGAAAAAAACAAACAAACAACCCAAGTATATCTTAAACTAAAGTGTCCTATTACTAATGAAGATTATTTTTGACAGTCCAGAAATGTGCTGAGTTGCAGTGCCCTCTGGTGGACAAGCTATGCAACAGCAACACTCATAACGTGAATGATGTATGTTGCATCTCTCAATTTCTTTATTATCATTTAGTTATAGATTTATCAGGAATTAGCTCATGTTGGCTGATAATATCAGCATAGCAGTCAATCAGTTGGGCTAAAAAAAAAATCACAAGTCATAAATAATAAATAACGATACATTTTGTTCGACTTACATCCAGGACAGCTGCGTAACACTCAGCCTGACTGATTAACTCTTTCAGCTGAGAGTTCCTCTCCGTTAGCGCTGTGATCTCCACCTGCTTCCTCTGCAAGGACTCATGTAACTACACCCAAACACAAAACGTTCAAATATATACATTTATTATACAGCATATACAAACAATGTGATTCAGCCTTGTAAGTTTTGCGGTTAAAACATGGAGATTGGTGGATTTATTTAATATTTTAAGGGGTTAAACCACAGTTTTTCTGATTGAAATGTAAAAAACAACTCCTAAAGTGTTCATGAACCCTGGACCTTCGTTACCCTGTATATTACTAAGTCAAACGATGAATGAACAAGTATCAAGTGAGTCACTTTCTTCTGTATATCGGCTCTAAAGCTGCTGTGTCCTCTTTCTTTTACCTGGTTCTACTGGTTGGAGAATATTCTGCTTACCTGCTGTCACTGCTAGGAATCTTGATGTTACATTTGATCCTTTACTATCCTTTCAGCCCTATATCCTTTCCCTCACCGAGTCTGCTTATTTTCACTTACCTAATATTTCCCGTCTTCGTCCTATGCTCTCACCTCAGATTGCAGAAGTTCTGGTCTCTGCCTTTGTTATCACGGCTGGATTACTGTAACTTGCTGCTATGCGGCCTTCCTACCAAACCCCTCTGTCCATTAGAATTAGTTCAGAATGCCACTGCTCACATCAACACGAAAATGTGAACACACCACCCCCGTTTTGGAACAACTTCACTGGCACCCTTTCAATAATTGCATCAAATAAAAATTCTGCTCCACAAATTTAAAGCCCTTCATGGTCTGGCTCTAGTTTATCTATCTCACCTGCTGACCCCGTACTTCCGCACGTTTACTTAGGTCCTCTGATGCTGGCCTGCTGGCTCTACCAAGATTTAGGTTGTCCTCTGTTGTGGGGGGTTCTCTGAAACTCTCTCACTCGCTCCCACCTTCTCTTTGCTCTGTTTCCTCTGTTCTGCTCTTTCCCTGCTGAAAACGCATCTCTTTAACTAACCATTTCATTTGCTGTTGATTTTACGGCTTTGTATTGTTAAGCGTCCTTGGGTGTTTTGAAAGGCGCTAAATAAATCGAATGTATTCTTCTTCTTATTATTAAGTTTGTGAAGATTCTCAGTCGTCCAGGTCATAGTAACAGTGGGTGGTTGAAGAGAGCAACTGGACTTGCTTG
>JAVSBU010347278.1:0-10261 GCA_033118015.1 Loricariichthys derbyi | reverse complement strand
AGCTCCGCCCACTTCTCTGGGATCAGAGGGATCTGGGATGGACCATCACCCAGTGGGAATGGGGACTGGGCTCAGAAACAACAGAGCTTTTTTGGAAAGAAAAGATGTGAAAAGGAACCATCCAGACTGTTATCAGCACCAAGTCCAAAAGCCTGTTATGGCTCTGTCATGGTACTGGGTCGGGTCAAGGCCCTTGGTAAAGGTCATTTACACTCCTGTGATGCAGCATTAATGCAGAAAAGTACAGTGAGATTTTAGAGCAATATAAACTGCATTTCAAAAAGACAATGCAAAACCACAAATGCCACAAACTACAAAGGCACGGCTGTGGAAGACGACGCGTCTCCAATAGAGAACCTGCAGAGAATTTTACAAAATGTGAAGACGACCTTAAGATGAGGGACAAAACAAACGAAATTTCATCTGCATCTTCGGTTCTCATTATTGTTGAGAAAAGTAACAGACAGAGTTCTGCTTTCCACACTGTCTGCAATGAAGTGAAAGTCAAAGGGAACCTAAGAAACACTGTGAACGGGTCGGCGTGTGACAGCGAACCTTGTGAAGCTACAGAACGTGATGAATTATGGGAAGCGTCGACAGGACATGTCGTATGTCGAGAGCTCACACGCTTAGAGGAAATCCAGCACACTGTTCATCTTCATTAACGTCAGCAGTAAAGAAGCAGGAGCAAATCAAAGCAGATGCCACCCAGACGCCAAATTAACGCAGGAGGGCGCCACGTCCCTCTCCTTCTCTCAGAGAAACATCACTGCACTGCCCACAGGAAATCTCACTATCTCTGGGGTTTATTGTCCTACTTTAGGCAGTAATAACTCGCATGTGAGTCATAAAACATTAGTCACTTGTGGGGCTTTGAAATGTTAATGGAGCTAATCACAAACAGCGACGGGCCCCGGTGACACAAGCAGAAAACACAAACGTACTCTGAGATGTATGTGTGGAATTTCGGAGCAGGGCTGCAGAGCTTCGATTAAGTCCTTAAATGTGGGCCTTCGCATGAAACCTTTGATCCAACACAGATTACGCTCTCCGCAGCGACCGCAAACAACACGGATGCCTACGACAGTGGGGGCCTATCAAGCTACGTCTGTTTTCAGGAAAACAGAGGGCCGGAACCTTCCAGTTCTACTTATTCCACAGGCCCGGCCAGGAAAACAACATAAAACGACCTGCAAAACAACCACGTGGTCAGGACGGACGTTGGAGTCCAGACGGGCCCGAGATCAAACCGCTGGCTGGGAGGTGAGAGGGCTTTGATAGGACTTGGCAGCACTGAGAGCATCAGGCTGCATGAGGAGAGCAGATCCAATGTGAAATTCCCCTGCATTTATTCACGATATGTTAAACACCATGTAATGAAAACTTAATCGCTCCGGAATGCCTGTTTGTGTCTAGGGACTCGGAGCGGGACGAAGGGGATTAGAATAACATATTGCTTATTAATTAGCATGGCTATCAGGAGACGCCCAGGTCAGGACACTCAAAATACTCAACAAGCGTGTGTAACGTCATAAGAAGAGAAATTCAATCCTGTAACAGAACTGAACAAACATTACTCAGAGCTTATGGGCCGTAATGCCAAGGCTGTGGGATTAAACCATGCTCAGTTGGTATTAAAGGGCGTAAAGCATGCCAAGAAACGCCCCCCCCCCCCCCCCACACACACACACACACACACCATTACACCTCTAGCAGCCTGATCTGTTGGTACAAGGCATCAAACTCATGTCATTTACACCCAGTTCTAATCCTACAGTCTGAACATCACAGCAGAATGATATATCATGATTAGGGTTTCTCCTTGTCACTGTCACCTTACACTTACTCAATTTAGGACTGGCCTCAGAAACAAGCTAACATTTTTACTGCTTTGAGATGATGCCCCAGTGTAAAAATCACCCCAGAAATAAATCTGACTTTGATCCCATGCCAGATGTAGCACACCTGCTTCAAGGTTTGACATTCTTCATTTGTAACGAGTGGTTATTTGGGTTATCAGCTCAAACCAGTCTGACCTCAATGTGACGTTTTCATCCACAGAACTGCCTTCACTGGATAGTTTCTGTTTTTAGGACGGTTCTTTCTAAGCCCTAGAGACAGCACTGTAATTGAAAATTCCAGAAATGTGGGAAAGTAGCCCCTGATAAATGTTTATTATAACCCCTGCTGAACTCATATTTACCATAAGGAGAAAAAAAAACAGCCAACACTTTCATGTGTTAATTGCAGACGGCCTTATTTAAGTTCTGCATGTGTCTGAAGAGAAAAGCTGCAATGTTCAACCGACAAACACAGATCTGTTTTTTTTGCATGCATGTGTTGTGCACGTGTGCAACTGAGTCGTTTTCTTTTTCCTCCTTTCTTTCTCCTCTTTTTTCTTCCTTCCCTTTTCTTGTCCAGTGCAGGTCTTATTAAAGCAGATCTTGATTAATCCGCACCAAATGTGCCAAAAACACAACAATACTGTAATCAAGATCGATCAACATCCACTCTAATTATTTACAAAGCCTGTTTGCAGCACGTGCATATGAACCATCAGACCTTAAGCTTCGGCCAGAAAAACCAGGCCAACATTAATTAAACGAGGGAAGCAAACAGCTATTAAACTGCAGACGTGGAAAGAAAAAACACGCTTACAAATATCCAACATGACAGGAAAAAAAGGTTTGTTGATATTTCTCAGGCCGGCCATGTGGTGGAAGTTCTGCTTCGCTTTGCATGCTTTGGGACGGAGAGTAAAGTCGAAGCTCTACAGCCCTGAGAGATCCAAACTGCTCTCTTACAGACTAAACTAATATGACTGATATAAAAACAAAGAACAGCAATTTGATTCACTGTTTGGAATGAAGAGGTGCATCTGTGGAGGATGACAAAGTAGAGGGGAATCATCAAAGGACCCAAATATTTATCTCTGTCCAATGGACTTTCCAATCAGCATCATCAGCCACCAGAATTGAGCTTTGCCTCACATTTAAGAGCCCGTTAAAAGTTGACTTTGACTTTGAATGTATTTTTACTGGAACATTAACAAAAGTGTGATAGCAGCATCAAACGTGTGGGCACAAATCTGAAAATAAATCGTCAATTACTATTTGTGAATCTGATCTTATTTGGTATGGAAGCACTTCCTCTCTGTGGCAGACTAAAGGCTCAGTAACGTTAAAAGTCGTCCTGCTTTGCGGTTTGGGCTGTTACGGTTCTTCTTTTGGAATACACATCCTCTCGAACCGGTAACAAAGTTGAAATGGAGAAGCTAGTAACTATTAAGGTCATGATGAGCCTGTTCACGTTCCAAACGGGTTTAACGTCGCATCGCTGTCTGAACGTTCAAAGTTAACAGTTGATGTATTAACCGCCGTTTGCTGAATTTTTGAGCTCAGCTCACGGTTACAGTTATGCCGATTTACTTTTGTTAAATTTTATTGCTGCTGCTTTGGTTTTAAATTGACAGTTTGACACAAACTACCTGGCAAGGGCATATTTTAGGCTACTCTGGGGCGAGGTAGGCCTTCTCTAGAGCCTCTCAACTTTTGTGACTGTAAGCTATGACATCACTGCCGGTGCTGATTCTGGCACAGAACAAACCGACTTGGTGATTCAGCCAAAGCCAGAAGTCGTACGAGGACGGGATACGACAGGCATCAATAAGAATTGTGTTTGATCGATAGTACAACAGTAGGAACAAGTTTTACAGTGACAAACTTCAGCACACCAGAGGCGCGTTACAAACCAAAAAATTGCCAGTCAGCATCATAACTCACCTTTTAACTCTTGTTTAATCACCAGGAGTTCACGTTTCCCGTTCGTTTTGATTGGACATTGCAGCATCACACCCTAAAGCCACATCACGATAAGATACGTGTTCAAGCCTGACCACGGTTTATCTTCACGTCGCTTTGAGCTTTCAGTAACGATCACAAAAAAGGCAGGAACACAATCATGTTTTCCTTTGCAGATCTTCTTACACCCAACAGTCTCCTTTGAAACGTCCTGCCAAATGATGACTGTATACAGTCGAAATCCTTTGACAGAGGACATGGCTTTGGAAGAAAGGATGACACTACAGCGAGCTTTTTAACCCGTGCCATTGTTTAATTTTTGCTCTTGGCCACTTTTAGAAGCCTAGCTGCATGTAAGAATCTTTATTTTTTTTTCACACTGCAATGATCAGAAAAACAGAGCCTGAGAGAGAAGGTTCAGTTTGCTCTGTTCCAGCTGTTCTTAAATCTCTCTCACATACTTGTATGTGGATTAAACACTCAGACTCTTATATTAAAAACAGTCGCTTTTCATGCCCGCTTGCCGATATCAAGTCAATCCCATAAATCCAGCTGACTTTGGACCTGCTCAAATTTGCATTTATCCAGCTGCACCCCAGAGAGCTGTAAACGCTCCACTCGTCACCCGATAGCCCGTCACTCTTGACCTGCTAAATTCATAAATAACGCGCCTTACATTATGACCTGACTCAGACAGCTAACGATAGCAGCAGCTGCAGCTCTACATCGAAATAGAGCAAAAGCTTTTGGGGGAACTACTTATTTCCCCAATTTCACTTTCCCACTCTTTAATTCCCCAGCCTTCTCCACAACTAAACTTTACACTTAACCCTCCACCGGGTTTGGCCCTCTAAGACTTCCTCAGGATTTTTATACGCTTCACATTAGGGCTTTACAAATGTCAAACTGAGTTTCGAAACATTAATTTATCACTTCATATTGCACAAAAGGTGAAACTCTGAGGTTTGTAAGCACAGCGCCATTCGGACAGTCTGTGATGTCACAAAGCTTCCACCCTGCTCAAAAAAAGTGAATTCCAAACTCTATCATAACTTTTATTATTAGGGATTTGCTCCATATATAGTCGTTAAGAACCAGGGCTTTGGATTTGAGATCCAACAGAGAAATTTCACACCTAGACTCTAAAAATACCTAATATCCCATAGTCTAACATCCTCTAAAGCCCAGTCCTGGAGCTTTTAGTCTCAGACTCTGATTTTCCAAAGTCTGAGGATCTTACATGGTCACTATGTGTAACTCCCACTAGATTACTTTAGAAATTCTTTATTAAAAAAAACAAAACACAAATATCTAAAAATAATCAGTAAATAAAAAGGGGTCACATACAGGCTGTAAAACATGGCTTCCTCATAGGACTCGTAATGTTTCCTTCTGGCTTCTTCCCTGCTTTGAATGTTTGCTTGTGTTTATGGATTTATGATCATTAATACGACCTGGACATTGTAATGAGCGTTGGAATCATCCTAATAAAACACTGAGCATGTGCACATGCCTCCTGCTTCTCAAACTCGCCACATCACAAAAACAGTCCATGGATATTGCTAAATTCATTCTGTGTCCAAATATTTGTGGACGCCCCTTCTAATGAATGCACCTGCTGCTGCTGAACAAAAACTGACTGAGCTCTAGTTATGATTCCATACGTCTGTTACCAATAGTGTTTTGCTGTTAACCCAAGTCGTAATGGAATGTTGGGTACAAATTGTAAGCACCTGCAAAAAAAGTGGCCTCGACGTGGCCAAACTCTTTTTATTTGGACTATTTTAGTTTAGGATAAAGCAGAGTTACAGCACAGACCTGTTCCACATTGGACCAATAACACTAAATCAAATAGCTTCCTCACAGGTGTTCTGGACCAATAAGAGTTTGTATCCTGCAGTTTTATTAAAAACGCTGGTTTAACGTGAAGCTTAAAGCTTTAAAACAGTCGGGGCTCTGCTCTGTGAATGCAAGCCTTTGAGAGAAACAGCACCGTCACACAGAAAGCTGGACTGCTTTCACTCAGACGTTCAGTGGGAAAACAACTACCGGAGGCTGAATGTTGATTTATGAATCCACCGAAGACATTCGTCGGGAAAAAAAAACACCATGACGAACTGCTAATACTTCGTGGGACTAATTACGATCCCGTGGAAGGCCAGCTCGCCAAACATTGCGTGATGTGTTCGGAACATAACCGCTATCATTTGTTTAATGACATAAGGAGCGTGTTGACGCCACGTAGCGGTCCTTCTGGCGAGTGAGAGCGAGGTCTGTCAAGAATCAAGCTCGGGTTTTTGGTCAATAAACAACAATAAAGTCCTTGTGGTGATTCTCTGTGGGTTTTTCCTTCTTCGCTGCGATGCTTAGCGTTTGAAATATGGCATGCAGCAAATTCGAATAGGGCGTAATTAGAATAGTTTTGAATCAAACAAAGAGTGTAAATCCTTCACACATCATTCTTCTTTCAGCGTTACCATTAAAACAAGCTTTTTAAACGGGGCTCAGGATTACGTAAGTTTGTGCTTCTATGGGAGTAGCGTATCTGTGAACCTATGCTAGGTTTACCTGCCACTGATATAGAGTACGATCCAAACAATTTAGGGTTAAGGGCCTCACTTAAGGACCTTAAGGTGGGATTTGAACCCTGGACCTTCTGTTCCATAATGCAGTACCTTAACCGCTAGGCCAGCACCGAGGCTCTGATTCTCATTTACATCCTACTTTATATTTCACAGTTTAAAAACTATACACGTGAAAAGCAGTTGCACTTTTGGATGCGTGGGTTATAGAGGAATTATTAAAAAAAAAAACAGGGTATAAAAAGCGCCCAACATCAGCGTTACATTTACAGACTCTAATGTAAAGGGTGTCGAGGTCATTACACCAAACATGACATGAAAAGTGTCACAAAAACATGAAATATTTGGATGCAAATATAGACACACTGTTATACAGTAAACCCCCCGTAATCGTGGTTCAGCTATCGTGGATTCACACATTCGTGGATTTTTCTCTGGAACATAACTACATTATTCGCAGAAAAATACACACATTGGTGGTTTTGTTCAGTGGAACATATGTACATACACATGTACGTACTCCTTATTGGAGGCGGGGTCTCAATGACTGATACATGATGCAGTGCGAACGCACAGCCAATCCAAGCTCAACCGCTTTCAGACCTGACTAATCTAAAACGACTCCTCAACCACAGACCCGACTAGTTCAGTAGAGTTACATACTGATTTGGCCTGTATTTGGAGTGTCTGTCACAAGCTCTTCACACATTAAAGAAAGTCAAGGAGATGATCATGGCATGAGATCCTTATCTGGACCGGTCCATTATGTTCGCTAACGGGATTGATTCATGGAGCAAATCCTACAAGAACCTCCTGAACTCGCTGAAGAAGCAAGCAAAACGTGTAAGGTTGGATTTACATGTACAGTAATCATTCAAAATTGGTTCGGTATAATACTTATAAGTACTTATTAGTTTTAGAAATGCATGCAAAGTGTGTTAAACCATATTAAATAAAGCTTAAATTACAATTCTGTTTTATGACCACACTGTGATTAGAAATAAATATGGTGGACCGGAGGGGTGATTGGGGGGTGGGGGCGGGGGTGTTTACAAGTATTCAAGGACTCTCATTATTCGCGGAAGGTTCTGGTCCCTAAATCCGTGATTACGGGCATCCACTGAATAGCATTTCTGTTAAAAGCTGCCATTTTGTGCCACTTGGTCATCTCAGTTGTTGCTATGCCACCATCAGGTGATCAGCTGATGAGCAGAGGGTGAATGAAATGTTGCATTTTCACCGTCTGAAATCGTACTTTCAAATTAATTTACCCTCATCTGTCTCGTCGTCGACGCATGACGATTCTTTGCAAAATAAAAACAGCGCCCCCTTGAGGCTTTGTTAACGCTGCTGGTTTCACTTGGTTTTTTCAGTTCAATTGTCCTATCTGTACGAAATCCGTAAACTGTGCAAAAATTAAACCAAACCTGTATTTACTGACCTTTAGGAGGCAGATTTAAGACATTAAGACAAAATTAAGGCATTATTTAAGGATGAATGTAAAACTTCAGTAACTGTGGAGAAAAGCAGCAACTTCTTGAGTTCATATTTTTTGGGGCTGTAGAGAAAAAAAACAGATTTTTTCTGTTTGAATACACTTGATATCCATTAACAAATAAGACTAATCCACTCGTTTATGGTCATAAGACTGGACCCAAGAACCACAACACTACTTAGAAGTTTATAAAACACGAATTAACTGTGTGGAGATTTGCAGGTTCTTCTCCAATCCACACTCGGTGGTCATAGCACAGGCAGGCATGGCAGCAACCTATGATGACTTTTATTCATCCACGACTTTAAAAGTAAATATCAGGAATACGTCTCTACTGAAAGCAGCGAGTGCAAAAAGGAACAACGTAGAACATGAGGTTTTTGCTCTGTGATCTTTATACGGTGGTTTGACTGAGCTGTCTGACAAACGGGTGGCATCACAGCTCTGTTAATTCATAGCTACACTGTTCCTAACTGTTTAGTAAGAATCGTCTCTAAATGGTAGGTGAACCTGAAGCTGCGTACGATGGAAGCATGGTGGTGGTGGTATGAGGTACGATTGGATTTTATGATTTTACAGTTGCTTTATTGAGTGCTGAGAAGCAAAGCCGGTGCAAGACTCTCGGCTCTAGTTAGGAATTCCCATAGCTGTTTGTAGCTAAATCTGATGCTCTGCTCAAGAAAATCTAGTTCAACTTATGTGATAACGACCTCGAGCAAATGTGTTTAAAACAACTGGGGAAAAAAAGAGTAAACTTAACAACACAGAGCCAAATGAGCAAAGGAACGCACTTTTTAAAAACGGCACAAACAGCCATAAACAAAAGCAGAACCCCAGGAGTGAGATGACTTTACTGGCTAGGAAAATGACACAGAAATTGGCGTGGTTAGCTCACATGGTTTCTTGTCAGAGTGACATGGCCCATTCCACAGCCTTTTTCACATCTGCTATACAAACAATAAACGAATGGAACGCAGTCAATGTTCTCGTCGACGGACAAATGACTTATTGTTCTCTCGTACACAGCACAAGAAAAATAGTCTGAGAATCAAGAGGCCTGCAAACACTGATGGCCAAATGGAAGGGGTTACAAACTTCAAAACGAGCAGTCACATTCCTCTGCACAAAAAAACACCACAGTTCATCTACTCAAAGACGTTTAATTCCACCAAAGCACCTGAGTAATGGATCCTTATAGGCCCAGAAGTGCTGTTTCTTGATCTGTAATGAACCTCTGCTGATCAAAATCCGTCTATAATTATAAGCTGGAGAATTAAAACCACATTAAAATCCAGTTTGGGCTTTTGAGCCACAACTCACCACTGTTTAGTTGGAATAAATGCATAAACTTCATTTAAACTGTTTCTAAAAGTGTAAAGTCTGTATTTCATTCTGTGAATAAGGTTGTTGACCAAAAACAAATGCTGCCTGGACAGTACTACAGTCACAATCTTTTAACCTTACTGTAATGTAAATATAAAGGGGATTTTAGGAAGAAAACTGTGTGCAAACTAAATATAAATGCATCAGAAAAAACACTGAAGATACAAGTAATCGATGAGCAAATAAAACGACCAATACTTTTTTGTTTGAAAAGTCAAAAACACATCAACAGACAGAACTAGGAACGACATGAAAGATCAAACAAAGGATTTACAATAGGACAGGGACAAACACTTATGATCTCCACTTACAGCTTGGTATGAATAAGTAGAAGAAAGGCTCTAAACACATCAACTGAGCTAGAACAGTCTCATCCTTCTGCTCTTTAAATTCCAGCAGCATTGATTGGGTTACAGCCACAGTGTTCGGAGATAAAAGAGATTTTTATTTCGGTCACTTATTCTAACTGTTAAGACCCCGTTAAAGGACGTTAATTGGACAGTCAGACTCGACCATCTCAACAAGGTGCCTGATGAGTTACAGATGACTACATCTTTTAAAACTTAAGGTAAACTCAGACATAGGATTGGCTATGATGAGAGGATATTAGGACCAGTGTCACCGGTTCCTCTTCATTAGCAGAAGATGTAGGAGGACTTTATCTGCTCATCTGCTCTCAACCAGCACAGCACGATATCTGGAACTCCAACCAAATCAGTGTTTATTCATTTTAAGTGGTGCCTTTTAGCAGTGCAAAACACAAACTGGAGAACTTTCATGTAGATGCTTTCAGATTCATCCCCCCCCCCCCTCTCTCTCCCTCCCTCCCTCCCTCCCTCTCTCTCTCTCCCTCCCTCCCTCCCTCTCTCTCTCTCCCTCCCTCCCTCTCTCTCTCTCCCTCCCTCCCCCTCTCTCTCCCTCTCTCTCTCTCTCTCTCCCTCCCTCCCTCCCTCTCTCTCTCTCCCTCCCTCCCTCTCTCTCTCTCCCTCCCTCCCCCTCTC
>JAVSBU010347269.1:0-10261 GCA_033118015.1 Loricariichthys derbyi | reverse complement strand
AGCAAAACAGGCCCAAACCATGATACTACCATCACCATGTTTCACAGATGGGATAAGGTTCTTATGCTGGAATGCAGAGTTTTCCTTTCTACAAACATAACACTTTTCCTTTAAACCAAAAAGCTCCATTTGGTCTCATCCATCCACAAAACCTTCTTCCAATAATCTTCTGGCTTGGTCACGTGATCTTTAGCAAACTGCAGACAAGCAGCAACGTTCTTTTTGGAGAGCAGTGGCTTTCTCTTTGTAACCCTTCTGATGGTGAACATTAGCCAATGTGAGAGAAGCCTTTAGTTGCTTAGACGTTACCCTGGGGTCCTTTGTGACCTCGCCAACTATTACACGCCTTGCTCTTGCAGTGATCTTTGTTGGTCGACCACTCCTGGGGAGGGTAACAATGGTCTTGAATTTCTTCCATTTGTACACAATTTGTCTGACTGTGGATTGGTGGAGTCCAAACTCTTTAGGGATGGTTTTGCAACCATCTGCTCCACTTGTACCAGCACAACACACACTAACACACCACCACCACATCAGTGTCACTGCAGTGTTAATAATGTTCCTCCACCCTAATAGTACCAGATCTGTTCTGGTCCTGTATAAGTCCTAAGCCCTGAAGAACAGGGTGAAAGGAGGCTAACAAATTATACAGAGCAACAGATGGACTACAGTCTCTAATTATAGAACTACAAAGTGCAGTTACATGGTAAGAGAAGCTGAGTGTAGAAACAAGACAGTGTAGCTAATGCTCTCCAGATTTTTGAGTTTGTACAAAATCTCTTGATTCATGTTATTCTGGTAAGATGTTCCTAAACTCTAAGTGGCCCATATATGATCAGTGGGGTTTAGATCAAGTGACTGTGTAGGAAAGTTCACCACAGTCAGATTCACTCAAATTGTTACGCTAATTTCATAATTTGCGTAAGATGGGGGATGTGGTTTGTAATATATAAACATGTGGCTGGGAGGAGGACGTCGGTGCTACTCATGTTCTCTTTCCCCTTGCAGTTGGTTAACCAGGGTGTCTGAAGTTCTGTTGCCCTTCATAATCACTACTAAGCAAATATAAACAACATGATTTAGTCTCTCTATTCAGCATATCAGGGCCTTACCTAAATTAGATTTGTAACAAATCTCATTACGCCAAAGTGAACAAACAACCTCTGCACCGTTTGGCTGACTTAAGAGATCATCATAGATCTTCACTCACAGTTGTATCCCAGAGTATCATCCAGGCCAGGGACTGTGTAGAGGCAGACCTGGAATATGACATGCGCCAGCAGGAAGAGGAAACTGGTGCTGAAGAGAGCAATGATGAATCTCCCTGTGTGTCCTGTAAAGAGGGAGAAGTGAGAAAGAAACGTGAGCAGGACAGGAACAATAGATCACATACATCATATATAATAAATAAACCGGATCTCAGTACTGCATAGTAAAAGGAAGAGAATGTTTCCAATTAAGCTATAAAATGTTAGCGTGCAGAGTCACAAGATCCTATGATAAAAAATTTTATGGTGCTCAATTACATGCTCAGTTTGGGCAAAAGTAGGCTGGCAAGTTTTCATGCTTGTCATGTTTATAGTAAGGAAAATAAAAGTTATAGAAGCCTAAGGGTACCGTGATAATTCACAGTTTAGGTCATGGTGCAGGGAGAAAAAAACTCCTAAAACCTTTAACATACTTTCACTGCAGGACAGAGGCATGAACACATCAGATCCCGTTAGAGGGTAAAATGATATTTTGTATTTTTATAGACGTGTTTTGCTCTGTGGCCAGCAGAGAGATCTCATATTATGGTTTGTTTTGGCTTCCATCAGACTCCACAATTAAAATCACACACAGACACAGGGTCTAGGGTCTGATTTCAGTAATAAAGGCTTTACAGAGGCTGAGGTACTGAATACAGACCAGCTCGACCCACAATATCAGATCAGTGTGAAGTGAGTAAAGTAAGGTTATAGGTTTGAGGAACACAAACTTTTTACATCTCGACCACACCACAAAGTATTCGGGCTGTGTGATACAGTGATTTGAGTTGTTGCCTCAAAATGTTTCCTCAATCTGCTATAACATGAACATCATACATGAATAGTAGAGCATTGTCTCAAAGCATTTCACAAATATCTAAGCCTGCAGCCCCAATTAAGCAAGCCTAGGGCAACAATGGCAAGGAAAAACTCCCTAACTGTTGGAGGACCAAGACTCAAAAATGGACAAGGCTCCTTAGAAAGCTCAGATGATATATACAAGAAATAAAACTATATTACCTAAATAATACATTTCTAATAACAGTTTAAATAAACAGAAGCAAAAATGAATAAATAAATACAGTGCATCAAAGTAGTATTCAACCCCCTGTAGATTTTGTTAATGCAAGACGTTGGACAAGAGATAACATTTATGTAACAGATGCCTAAATATAACAAACAAAAATATACAAGTTGCTCAATTAAATTATAATACATTCAAAACTTAAATATTAGGGTCAGTTATTATTCAATCCCTAGGTTTAGTATTTTGTGGAATAACGCTTATTTACAATTACAGCTATTAATTGTTTTCAGGTCTCTGGAGTTATCTTGGCCCACTCCTCCATGCAGATCTTCTCCAAGTTGTCTAGGTTCTTTGGGCATCTCTTGTGCACTTTGATCTTGAGCTCCTTCCACAAGTTTTCAGTTGGGTTAAAGTCAGGAGACTGACTAGACCACTGCAACACCTTAATCTTTTCCCTCTTAAACCAGGTCTTGTTTATCTTGGCCGTCTGTTTGGGGTCGTTGGTCCTGTTGGAAGATGAAATGACAGTCCATCTTAAGATCCTTCATGGAGGAGCAGAGATTTTTGGCCAAAATCTCCAGGTAGGCTGTGCTATTCATCTTCCTGTGGATGTGGACCAGATCGTCAGGCCCCTTAGCTGAGCAGCAGCCCCACAGCACGATGCTGCCACCACCATGCTTGACTGTAGGGATGGTTTTCTTGGGGTTGTATACAGTGCCATCCTCCAGTGCATCCTCAATCTCCATCTCATGAGACCAGAGAATCTTGAAGCAGTCTGCCTCAGATCCTAGAAGTGATCATGAGCAAACTTTAAATGGGCCTTGACATGACACTTTGAAAGTAAAGGTACATTACAGGCTCGCCTGGAACGGAGACCATTGTGGTGGAGTACGTTACTTATGGTATTACCTCAATTACTTCTTAATACTTGAGGGAACCAAAGAGAATTCTGGTGATGTGAGGGGTTGAATAATAATAATTGACCCTCTGGTAAACTACCTAATACATCCCAAGTCCTCTGAGGGTCAAAATCTGTGGACAGACGATTAATTATAACATTAAGCTACAAGTGATTTATGGTGCAGGCACATTCCAGAACCTTTTTTTTTTATTATTACCGCTGTATTTCACAGTTTTTCAAGATTAATGGTTGTGGTTGTCCATCGAATCCGATGAAGACGTCCACTTCTATCCTTCAACCATAAGTTTTCTGATTAATATATAGACCTATCCTTGACCCACAGGTCCTATTGCTGTAGGACATGTGAATGTGATGGTGAGTTTCTGGCAACTATGGGTAGGTTTCTCCATCTCAGCCTTCATTGTTGTCATTTGCTGTCCTTTCATCTTCCAATGTTTGGGTTCCATCTGAGAACAGCTGCCACCAGGTGTTAAGCTCAGCAGCCATGTGCTCCAGACCTCCAGGATTGATCTAACATCACTTTAGTGCTGTTTTCAGCTGGTCTTTATAATGCTTCCTTTGGCCTCCAGCGGAGCCCTGGCTATACAACGTGTTTCATTACATATATAATGCCTCAAAACACAAAAGCTTTGTAATAACTACTTGAAGACCACAGGAGATGGAGTGCTGACTGTCAAGGACTTTCACAGGCACCTGACCTAAACTCCACTGACCAGTTATGGGGCACTTGAAGACAGAGAAAGAAAAGCATTCAGTAACATCACAAAATGCTCTTTAAACATTATAACCCTGTTGTAACATGGATTATCAGATTATGCAGAAACATGTGGAGTCCACGCCAGTTCATGTTGCCATAGGTTACTTTGACTTCATCACCACAACACAGAGAATACAGTGAGTAATACTCAGACTAGAGACGTACAAACTAGTGTGTAATGCAATGACTGAGTCATGAGGCGCTTCTGAAAGAGAAGGCAGACGATTTCATGTTGTACTGCGTTACCAAGGTAACATGACATTGTCCACAGTAATAGGAACACATTTGAAAATGCTGTTTTCATATTATACATTTCCAAAAAAGCTTTTGAGAATGAAACAGGAAAGTACTTGTAGAGCATAAACACACAACAAGGACATACATTAAAGACCAAAACATACTGAGTTTCTTTAATACCATCTTTATAGTACACAATAAAGTGTAAATAACTACAGCATTGCTTAGTGTACTGACAGTGGACTGTATGGACAGATTTGAAATGCAAAAAAACAAAAAAACAAAACTGTACAACAGTGAAAGATTTCAGAACAGTGACAATTTAAAAAGTAATGGTCCTCATGGTGTTTTGTTAGGTAGAACCTGGCACTTCAGTATGAATATACTATAATATATAACAATGCTACAGTGAATGTGTGCTGTAATCAAAGATAAAGGCAGTCCAACAAAATATTAGTATGACCTTTTTTGGCCAGGTGGTGTACATGTAATGGAAAAGCAGGACCAGAATAAAGCGATTCACTTTTTAAGCCTCTGATTCTGACACAGTAAGCACGTGTGGGTCAGAGCTTGGATTTGAAAGCACTCCCCACCTACTGCAATGCTTTGCTGCTCAGTATTTATTTTTCCAGTTTCCAGCCAGTTCATGGATTTTTGTTTCATCCAGTTTTCTCTCCTGCAAAATCCTGACTCCTGCTTCCACTGCAGATGTCACAGCATTGACTTTGTTCTTCGCTTGCATTGTACTCCACAAGGAAATCAGAAACCCACAAGGGACTTCTCAGAAAAGTGACTGTGTGTTTTCACAAGCAGATCTATAAACATTGTGTTAATAAGATAGGAGCCTTGACTGCACCTGAAGTCCCTGTATGGTGATGTGAGAGTTAAAAGAACGAAACACTAAAACTGTGGAAAAAACAACAATCAGCGAAGACAAACAGGGCGTTAGGATTTTCAGACCTCAACAGGACATTCACAGCTAGTGTAGCGCACACACACACACGCACACACAAACGCACGCACACACACACACACACACACACACACACACACACGCACACACACACGCACGCACACACGCACGCACACGCACGCCCACACACGCACGCCCACACACGCACGCCCACACACGCACGCCCACACGCCCACACACACGCCCACACACACGCCCACACACACACGCACGCCCACACGAGGGAGAATTTGAGGTGTTTCATTCCACCAAAAACATTATCATTAACATTTAAAGTACTAGTATGTTATACAATCAAATTATATAGGGTAAAAATCGAACACCTCGTAGTTAGATCCGTTATATGCCCAGACTGAATAATTGAGTCAGGATTTGGTTGGTATAAGGCATATAGAAGAAATAAATTGGGGAAACCCCTCGGAGATTCCTAAGTGGTCAGACTGACCAGTTAATATGATAATTTCCATCGGCCAGTGATTTATCACGTGACTGGCACGTGCCGCGAACAGAATATTTAAAGTGTAATTGACGATTCAAAAGACATTACTGGTCTTGTTTTATATCAAATACAACAAGTTTGTTTTAGACATGTTCAATAAGTATTTTAAAATAAGCCATAATACGTACATATCTGTCAAAATTGCTCGCTATGTCCGTCTTTTTTGGAGTCATGTGATCACATGATAGCATATCACGTGATGCTATGATGTAGCACTCGCTAACGGGAAACCAGCGCACAGTATGTTTATAACCATAGTTTGTCAAGTAAATGCATAAAATAAAGAAACGCATATCATAAGTCATTAGAAGGTGAGTTTTATTCATATGCAAAATATTGTTATAACATACTGGGACTTTAGTGGCAGTATAATTTCCTTATATACAAAATATCCAACTAGGCCAGTATATTCTGATGTTTTCTTTTAAAACGAACACTAGTGAATAGTAAATCCCCATGTTTTGTAATGAGTAAAATGAATTGCTTTAATTCACCTGGCTGTCCTGCACAGGCAGTTTGTTTTTCCAAAAGCCAGTGAAGGGTGTTTCCAAACTAAGCAAACAGTTCCAGACC
Source organism: Loricariichthys derbyi (assembly GCA_033118015.1). Classification (NCBI taxonomy): domain Eukaryota; kingdom Metazoa; phylum Chordata; class Actinopteri; order Siluriformes; family Loricariidae; genus Loricariichthys; species Loricariichthys derbyi. The sequence continues at coordinate 4,026 of JAVSBU010347269.1, read as the reverse complement.
AAAGTGAAGGACAGCAAGTGGTAAAGCAGTAGGTAAAACACTGAATATTCTAATAGCTTTGTAAGATGGAACAAAAATCTGACTTTCACATTTACAAGCCCTATCTTGGGTTGTTCCTGCCTTGCACCTTGTGTCATATAGGCTTAGAACTTTAGAACTTGCATCATTTAGCAGTCGCTCTCCCTGAGATACAATCTTACAACATACAACCCAAGCAATTGTTTGGTTAAGAGCATTGTTCAAAAGCCCAACAGTAGCAGACTGGCAGTTACAATACTTGAACCATTGACTCTCTGGGTAACATCCCTAATTGTGGAGTTTTTCCTCGCCACAGTCACCCTAGGGTTGCTCAAAAGGGCCTTTACACTTAGACAACTGTAACATTACTTTGAGACAAGGCTTCATTAATAAAAGCACTATATAAGTATATTTGACTTGACTTGCTTCAGGCCAACCCATAGCCACCAGCAGCTTCTTTTCACTAGAAAAAGCCAAACTGTACAGTCTAACATGCCACTTTCCTCTATCCTGCAATCACCCGAACCATAAACTATAATATATGAGGCCTATCAACAGTTAAGTGTGACCCATATGCCACACTAAACTATGCAAATTTATAAAAAGCTCCTTTAGCCATTTCCACACAATCTGCTTTTGTGACTCATACACTTGGAATGCATATTTATCTCACTAGTTTGGCCCAAAGACTCCTCAAAGCTATTCATTATGATAAGCTATAAGAGGGTTTTTTGCATTCCATGAATTACTGATGTTCCACCTCCACTGATGCAATGTCAATGTCAAAAATGTTAAATGTAGAGTTCCCAGACTTTTAGACCACATAAATGCTTTTTCTTCACACATAACACTGGTTCAGTTCTGTCACCTGAAAACTTCCAGAATGCCACTGGCATTCATTTTATTAAAGATTATTTTGGAGGAAAAACTTCATGCAACAACCTTGAATCAATTATCTGTAGCCTACTGCAACAGACAGGAGAGTAGTTACAGTGTTAGTGCTAATGTGAAGTAAGCCTGTATGTATATGGGTACAAATGAGAAAATCTTTATGAGATTAGCACACACAAATTGGACAAAAACGACATTTATTAAACACAAATTTCAAACATTGGTGGTACGGTGGTGCAGTGCTTAGCACTGTCGCCTCATAGCTCTGAGATCCCCAGTTTGATCTGTGTGGAGTTTGCATGTTCTCCCTATGTCTGCATGACTTTTCTCCAGGTACTTTTACATTCCAAAGACATGCGTTTTAGGTTAGTGTTTCTAATGTGTGAGTGTGTGTTTGAGTGTGTGCACCCTGTCTACGGTTGTGCCTGCCTTGCACCCTGTGTTGTCAGTCAGGCACTGGCTTTCCTAAGACCCGGAATAGATTAAATGAATTAATGAAATTTCAAACATGTAAGCACAATGACTTGCAGGAAAATTTAGAACCACCATCGGTAAAGAAACTTTACAAGCGATTTTCTACATTTCATCTTTGCAATCCCAGATTAGAGCAGTTCTGTAACCTTCAGTCACAGTTAAATGCAACAGTGCGTTTAACAGGTTAAAAACCTATAAAACCTGTCTGTACAAAGGTCCAAAGTCAATAAATTTGAGTAATGATAAATGGTAGATACAGCTTATTCTGTCCATCTGTCATGTGATTGGTACTTGAAAATACACTGGGCCGCCTTTAGCTTTGATTACAGCACACATTCTTTGTGGCTTCATTTCCACAAACTTCTACAATGTCACAACATTTATTTCTGTCCAGAGTTGCATTAATCTTTCCCCAAGATCTTGTATTGATGATGGAGATTTGGAGCCACTGCACATCTCCCGCACATCCCAAAGATTTTCAATGGGGTTCAGGTCTGGACTCTGTAGTGGCCAATCCATGTATGTAAATGATGTCTCATTCTCCCTTTACCACTCTCTCATAATATGAGCCCCATGAATCCTGGTATTGGATCATCTTGGAAGTGCCATCAGGGAAGAAAAATCCATTGATGGAATAACCTGGTGGTTCAGTATATTCAGGTACCAGCTGATCTCATTCTTTGGGCTCATAACGTTACTGAACCGAGACCTGACCTAAAACTGCAGCAGAACCCCAGATCATAGCTCCACCCCCACAGGTGGTGACCTTATTTTTGGCTATGCAGTGTATGTTGTATGATTCTGTATCTCCATGTCTGAGCATGTTCTTAAATCCTGGATTACGTAATGGTATGTAATCTGTAACCCTATTAGAAGCACAAGCCAAGTTATAAAAATGTTCACTGAATAATCAAACCAGAACCAAACAGCTCCTTGTTAGAAAACTGGTAAAAGTATGTATCTAAAATGTTTTAGTACTGAATGAGTTTTTCTGAAGACCTCAGTGATTCAATATAATACTTTCATAGGTGTCACATGGCACAGGGAAGATCCGAGTTCAAGTCTCAGTGGTGCCTCCAGCCTGGCTGTGTCTGAGGGTGGGATTGAGATTACATCATTATTGCATGCTTGGGTTCTCCATATAAATCCAGCCACCAGTCTGTGAAAAAGAATTTCCTCTCTCCAGAGAGGGGTCAGCACTTGACAGGGAGTATTAACAGGATATTTGAACAATTAAACAAAAAGATTCCATAAAGAAAACTTTAGGCATAGACAAAGTATAAGAAACAGAAAGCCCAAAGACTGGATTATATTTCTCTGATATTTTAAGTCAATGGGCTTCCAAATATGATCCAGTGAACATTATGCAAGTTTAGGATCATTACTGTTGATCAGCAGAATCATTAACACAACCATTAATCAATGGTGCATGAAGGAGGAATCATTCTTACTCTTCTGTTTATGCCATGACAGTTTGATATAAACTTACATTAAACTTACAACAAGTTAAACATGAATAAACATGACTGCCTGAATATAGTTTACGCCTTATAAATATCTTCCTTGTTAGCCATTAATGAGACTGATGATGAGAGTAAATAAATTCATTCCAGGATAATGTTCCATTACTCCGTTTGGGATCAAACCTTCCCACTGGTATAAATGCCCATGTTGGTGTGAGAATGGTTTGTTAAATGGCTCTTCTGAGATAACAGATGAGTAACATGGGTCTGTGCCGAGGGCAGAAAGCAGACAGACCCTGGGGAGCGCATCCTCCTTCCTGCTCTTTCACAAAGTCTCACACCAATTCATAGGAAGCTCATAGGAATACATGGAAGCTCTCGGCCCACTCAAATACCAGTGGATGGGAAATTGAGATATTGGTCAGATTTTAAACAAACATCTGAGAATCAAAGTTCATGATGTACATTCAGTGAAGGACATAGCCATGGTTGCACTATCATGTGACTACATGTAAACACGCAGCCTGAGGAAAGATGGTGACTGGAGTCTCAGACTCATGTCGGAAAAGTACTTATCTGATCGACTCCCAGCTCAATTTGAATTCACATTTTAGGGAAACTCGAAGTTAAACTCAGACCAAAATGAAGTTACTCATGAACCTCTCTGCTCAGCAATGTGTCTATATAGGTTCTCAGTTATCTAGGTTATAGTAGTCTTGAGTGACTCAGTTGAAGGCAATTGGATAACATCTTGGATCTCAAAGATGTTTCACATCTCATTCAAAGGTTTGTTTAGATGTAGAAGCTGATGGGGAGTACAATGTATTTGATCTTTAGTGGGGTTCTCACCTTGGGTAGGTGCCATAGCTTGGTGAGTAGCACTGATGCCTCAAAGCGAGAAGGTGCTGGGTTGAGTCCCAGGTGGAGTGGTCTTAGTCCTTTATTTGTGGAGTCCTGAAGCTCTTGTTTCCTCCCACAGTCCAAAGTCATGCATTAAGTTGATTGCAGATTACACCAAATTGCACCCAACAGGGGTTTGTATATACAGTACTGTGCAAAAGTCTTAGGCAAAAATTAGATTTGTTGTTTAAGCCATGGTATACCGACCATATATAACATATTATCGAGAACTGGACCCAAAAAAATTCAAACTTGGATTTGTCACTTCATAAAACTCTTT
>JAVSBU010347225.1:0-10264 GCA_033118015.1 Loricariichthys derbyi | reverse complement strand
CTCTGGACATGTCCAAACCATCTCAGTCTGTCCTCTCTAACTTTATCTCCTAGTTGTTTAACCTGTGTTGTACCTCTTATGATCTCATTCCTAAATTTATCCATCCTTGTCACCCCCAAGGAGAGGCTTGGTTTTCTTTGTGATATTCAGCCATATCCCATCACCTACACTCCCTCATTGCTTCTCTTTAGCCCCTCTGTAACCTTGTTTCCTTCTGTTCAGGTGTTAGCATTGGCTTTCATTTGACCTTTCTACATAAAACATAAATGTAATTTCACTCAGCCCATTTCTTACCTTCACTCCTGTTTTTGTTATGGATTTTTAAGGCTGTGATCTCTGACCCTTTGGTATGTACCTTGGGCCTTTCCATTTATAACCTTCCCATTTTTTTATACTTTCACTGACTGGGAACATCAACATCTTTTGCCACATTCTGTGTTGGATTTCCTTCACGAAGGAGTTTCATAAACTTTCCCACCATTTTAATTGACAACTGCATTGTTTTTGTTCAATCGGCCAAGTCTAACAGTGTGTTATGATACACAAGCACTCAGTTTTAACTGCTGACTAAGGTTTTCGACTTGGGCCAGTATTTATATAGTTTCATCTAGTTGATCTACTTAAAAAAAAGTCATTCCACTTTTTGAGGTACGTTTCACAAAGCCAGACCAATAAAGAACTCTGCTGTCATATCTATGATTCAGACTTTTGTTGAAACACTGTGACTTCCTGACCCCGCTAACCAAAAGCCTTGCGTGTGTGTGCAGATCCCATCAAACCTTGCGTGTTGAACATATTTGCAGAGGGGTTATTGTACACTGCAGACTCTCCCAGCAGTGTGTTATAAGGGTTAGTGCCGTGAGGACGCAACAGGGCGTTAGAGATCAGATGGTTAGCCATGGTACCTACAAAACACAAAGACAGACAACGAGAGAGAGAGAGAGAAAGAGAGAGAGAGAGAGAGAGAAAGAAGGACAGATACAGTCAGACACACAATTGTTAACACCCTTGTTAAAGACGACGGAAAAATGGTTATGGCGAAAATGATTTCTGTGGCTGAATTGCTCAGTTAAAATCATGGGTTGGTCAGGCAGATTTTAACTCATCCAAATGACTTAAAGAGTGAAGATTGGGTTATATCCTGTACAAGCATCCTTCTTTTTGTTCCAAACCACTATGGTAATGCCAGTCCTGAAATGGACTGGGGTCCAGCACAGGACCAGCTAACACACCTCCGTAGCTTTGACCAGTTAGGGGTTAAAAAGGGGGGTTTAAAAAAAAAAAAGAAAAAGAAAATCCTCAACGTCAATGGAGCTCATAGATTTTTCACCAGCAGGCAGCAGAGTTCTATAGTAAGAACATCTGACATGCCCTTGGTTCCCTTGATGACCCCACAGTGAAGGGCTGATTTTCTCTCATCTGACCCCAAGCCCAGTTCGGTGGACTCTTGCTCTAGTGAATAAGTTACCTTCTGGATTTAACATCAGTTGTAGATTTGGAGACTTGGTGACCAAAAATTCCTCTTCCGAGGAAGCTTCGTTATCGTTACCATTTAGAAGAAATCTTGCTCCTATTCCCAGCATGAACTTAAGCTAATTAACCACAAAAATGTTTAATTGGCATTGTGACTAACTCTGAAACCAATGGTTCCAATTATTTTGGAGCTGCCAGTAGACAGCAAAGGGCAGAGCATTAAAAAGGACTGAAGAAGAGCAGAACACACAGGGATAACAGTTAGAGCGTTGCAGAGGAATGGACGGCTAAACTATCTGACACGGTGCGTTGAATCCAGGCCCCCAAAGGAGTCCCAGTCATCGACGGTTAATACTAGGATCAGGTGAAATTGTGTCTCACGAGCCCAGCAATCTTAAGCATTTCAGCCGTTTATCAAGGTAAACAGTACAAAACACGCCATTTGAAATCCTAAGTGGCAGCGCGCTCTCTATAGCCTTCCTCTGCAGACACAATAGCGCTGGGCTCTCTCCTCTTAATGCTCGGCGTGATTGCGGCGCAACAAAGCACTCGATAGGGAATCTCTTCCAATCCCCCAGGACTGCATAACCACCTTCGTACAAACACCAAACACACAGCGGTGCTTAAATGTTTGTCAACCCTTTAGAATTTTCTATAAATATGAGCTAAAACATTATCGGATTTTTGGAAGTCCTTAAAATAGGTATAGCGAATCCACTTAAACAAATGAGACCAATATTAGACTTGGTCATTTATTTATAGAGGAAAATGATCCAGTGCTACATATGTGAATGGCCCAAAGTATGGCCACTTGGGGGCATGCCAAAGTAGCAGGCACCTTATCATAAGCTATGACTGACACCTAGCGTGAAATATATGAAGAACACTACTTAAATTAAAAAGTAGACGGCGCAGAGTGGTGGAGTAGGTGGAAAATGCACCTGGCTCCGGCATAATTTGAAAGCCCTGTGCACCAGTAACTGAAACTAAATGTGTAACTGTTGCACATTCTTCCATACAGAGGTGGAGGAAGAGCTGTGGTGGCAAATTAATTGTTTTTGTTGTTCAGTATTAATACATTAATCAATAAATTACATGCGACGTTCAATACTTTAGTACAAAATAAGCTTTAATGACTCTGTTCAACTGTAACATGATCGTATTTTAAATGCGTTCAATGTACACCTCATACCACAACACTCTCCAGCACGAGCCACTGTGGCGGGAGTGATGAGCGCTGGGAAATGTAGTGATGAAATGTCACAGTTGTGTTTTAAACACTTAATATAGAGCTTCATGATATACGGTGGTGCCTCTGTACTCGTCGTTAATTCGTTCCAGGCTCGCGCGCCAAAAACAGCATGTACGAAACACATTTTCCCCATAAAAATATAGAAATGGAAAGACTCCATTCCAGACCTTCAGAAAATCCATTATATTTATTAATGGAGTGCCCCCGATTTACGATGGGGCAACATTCCAACAAATCCAACATAAGCTACATATGTTACAACTGCGCAGTGGTTCTCACTGTTTTCCTTTTGGTCGGCTGCCATCACTAACCTTCTTAAGACCCATAGTGATTTATTTGCAATTCTAATTCTATATCATAGATGTAAAAAAATAAAGGAAATAAAAGGAAAAAAAAAAAACGAAAATACGCCAGAGATCTTGCTTTTTCTTTAATCCTTGTGGCGGACGCAACTAACAGGGCATTACTGCCACCTATTGAGAGCGCTACTGTGAATCGTGTATCAACTATCGTTAATCGTGTTTTGGCCGAATCGAGTCGCAGGACTCGACTCATCCATGATAACACAAAAATGCATTGCACTGAAAAAAATGACGAGTGCTAAGCCAAATTTGTCCCATCCAAATGCGAAGAGAACCATTTTCGAGGAGTACCGAGGTGTAAACAAACACGTAATATATTAAAATGATTTACAGCAAATGAATTATGTTTTAGCCCATAGCAAGCATTTTCACTAGTGAGTTAAAAATGAGAACTCAGTTTTGTGCTCTGCAAATCAGCCAAACATCCAGAGATTAAAAGCACGCAAGCACATGGATGTCCAATACTGGATTCCACTGGCAAATATGGTTTAGATCACGTTCCAGTTTCTCTGCACCCACTTGCATCGCACACAATCTCTCACACTGGTTTTTTTTTTTTTTTTTTTTTTTTTTACACAGGCGCAAACGGTCAGAATGAAAAAAACGACTTGTCGTTATTAAAGGGCAGCTTTTTTTACCTTTTAATTCCACTCTCTGCAAATATCATCCGCATTACCGATTTGTGCAGGCGCGTGTTGTGTGCGGCGCTTACCTCTGTTTAGAGTAGCCGAGCTGTTCATCTCTCCCGTGATGAACGCTGACTCAGACTGCTTCCTCACCGTGTCGTTCCACATCCTCCGAATACGACTCTGTGTTAGAGAGCGTTAGAGATTGTCAGTAGGATGCTCTTTTCTCTTTTACATTAACAGTTTGTTGTAAGGATTTTTTGCTAGTTGTTAACCTGCAGAACTGATGACTCACACAGAGGGTAGTACAAGTGAGAAACGAGACACAGAAGGAGTGCAGACATGGTACAGAGATGAGGCCAAAGATTATGATGTGTTCTAATCACTGTTAGCTTTGATTTTGTAATTTGACTGTTACATTTTATGTGTTTTACCTGTGAGTTGGTGGAGTATCGCCCAGGCGTCCGGGCCGTGCTGGTCTTGGTGGAGGTGGAGATGGTGGATTCCACGCTTTTCCCGCTGCAGCAATGCGTACGAAGGCATCTGCCGTACTCCTTACGTACCTACGCACACGGCGAGACCCAGGCAATAACAGTCTTTATTTATACTATAGGCTTAAATGGAACCAGTCCAAACGAGCGCAGTTCAGAGATCTGTTTATCAAACCTCAGGCCGCTGCCGGCCCGTGATGGACCCGTTCTGACGAGCCGTCTCGGGACGGGGGCGACGCTAAGCAATCGTGCAGCCTTAATTACTTTTTAACGAAGTTAAGCCCTGATGCCATGTTTTTGTTTGCGCAGCTGCTGGAGGAAACGTGACCTGCCAAGAAAAGAAAAATTCTGGAGGCACGTCGCTTTAGACGGATTAATCCACCAATAAAGCCCAGAAGAACCCAAATAAGGAAGGAAGGGTCGAGAGCGGCTCAGCGTAAGTAAAAGGGGCCAGGGACAGGATTCACAAAAGTGTCTTAAGAAGGAAAATCTTTTTAAATGTGTGTCTTTTCTTAACATGGTATTTAAAGAAAGGATGACAAAATTCTTCAGATAAGTGAATTATTTTCTTAACTAAAAAGGGGTGCAGGGGGGTAATTTGTGAAAACGTTATGCTTTTAACTTTTAAATGTTTTCTTAAACTGAAGAAAAAGTCTTACAGTCTTTGGCTCTAAGAGTTTCCAAAGTAAGCATCAGAATTTACCAAACTTTTAACAGTTTAGTTTTTTTTAAAGGAGGGTTTTTTTCTCTGTTGTCTATTTCTTATTTGTTTAATTTTTTGAACAATTGATTTAATGTTTTTCCTGCATTGCACCATATATTTAATGGAAATAATGGTAAATACAAATTCGAAAGGTGTCTGCGTATCGTGAGCCGTAAAACGCATCATAGCCTGCTTAAGAAAACAAGGACGAATGAAAGAACTGCATTTACGACGGACATTCTTAATAAGAACTGCTTGGTGCTTAAAAAACCTTTGCGAGTTTTTTCGTGAGAAACCTTTCGTAAATTTGGCCTCTGAATCCAAGACGGATTCCCAGAAGGGTAAAGACTGCTGGCTTTTAGAAGATGAACAGCTGGTGTTAAATTCATCTCAACCTGGCCAAATGTGGCCAATCATCAAAATGTATAATTCAAGCACTCTAATGTTAAGAACCAGGCTTAAGCACCCAACAGTGTCCCAGTTCTGGGACCTGAACCCAAGATCATCACTGATTTGCCTTCATATCAGTGAATTTCCATTCAAACTCCCCCCATGGCTGCATTAGTTAAGCTTCCTTGCTTTATTAGTTGTATTGCTTATTTGAGCTTTTCTCAAGTTCTTACCTTCTTCTGCAGGATACAGTGGAAAATGAAGATGAACATCCCCTGTAGAGAGTTGAAGACGGTGAAGAGGTAGGCCATGATCACCGTGTTCTCATTGACGTACATGAGGCCAAAGGCCCAGGTCAGACCGAGCAGACAGAGCAGAGCGATGGCCCCTATCACCCACGATCTGAGAGCCAAGGAGAGAGGAAACAGGGGGTTATACCAGGGACGGGCAGAAGGATTTGGGCTTTTGTTTAACGGCAGGGAGTATGAACCCAAGATATTTCATGTTTTTTTCTCTGGTCAACTTGTTAATAACCATCCATTCCTGCATTTCAGACTTGTAGCATGGTCCAAAAGAAGAGTCTTTGAGGAGCAAAGATGGGCAGCGGATCTCCAGTTTGTCAAACAAAAGCTTAGGATTTGCACATTTCTCCCTCTGCAGCACATAATATCATTAAACGATTCAGAAACTGGAGGAATTACAGTCCATAAAGGGCGAGGGCACAAACTTAACTCAAACTCTGATCCCTCAGATGGCATGACATCAAGAAGCTTCATCCATCAATAGCTGATAGAAGCACATGGATTACTTTATCAAACCTTTATCAAGCTCTAAAATACAGAGTTACATTCACAAACCCCACTTAAAACATTACTGTGATAAACGGAAGCCTTATGTTAGAACCACATCCAGAAGCTCCGTCGACTTCTCTGGGCTCAGAAACATCTGGGATAGACCATCACCCAGCGGAAACTGGTATCATGCTCAGATTCATCAGTATAACATAGGTTTATTTTGGAAAAATAGGATGACCAAAAATAAAAAGGCCAATCCAGTCTGTTACCAACAGCCAGTGTTTGTCACTCTACAGGTTTATCAGTGTCCTTGGCAAAGGTCATTTACTGTTCTGTGGAGGATTTTTGAGCAACATCTAAGCTGTATTAAAGACAGACGTCCGTGCATTGTTCAACAAGACAATGCAAAACAAACCAATTTATAAAAGGTTAGGACTGAAATATGCAAATCCTTTTCAATCTTTTTTTGACCTTTGATTTTAAACATTTCAATCATTTTATCATGCATTTCTTGGCAACCTAGAGCTCTGCTCCAAAAAATATCAGGCTGTCATGGACATTTTGTATGAAATCATTATTTAGTTTAGCCTGATTTTTTTGTTTTCCATACTGTTCCAGCTTGTTCTGATTTGGGGTTATAAAAAGCGTGCAGAAAAACACAGGAGAGCAACAAAGAGATGGATCATGATCCCATAATGACTTGAGTCAGGTTTACTTGGAGTACAAATGGGCAGGTCATTAGCCGCTCGGGGTTCGAACGCCCCACCGGCCGCCGCCTTGCCGTCTTTGCGTCTGCTAGTCTGTACTTAAGAGCTGAGATTCACAGCCATTTATGGATGCCATTTATGCTTTAAGGTCAATCGTACAGTCGCTCACATGGCGAGCGTAAATCATTTATACTGAGTGGAGAATAAAGTCTGGCACTAAAGAAGGATCATTAGCAGCACAGAGAGTGGGAAAGGGAGGTCAGAGGCAGGAGACGCAAAATGGATTACACAAGTATATGACTTTTACAAGATCAGAAAATGTGATCGGAAAATAGAGCAATGAAGAGACGACTAACGGCAATGGGATGGCAAGAACAGAAGGAACAAGAGAACAACACAAAAGGACAAAATCGGATTTCCAGAAAGCACAAGACGGTAAAAGACATTTTTCAATTACAGTCTACGAATCGTGTAAATCTGATTGGCTAGGAAGCCTTACCATGTGGAAACAAGCCACGCCTCGACAGGATGCTGAAATTATTCAAAATAAGATGTGGAAAAAAGAAAGACAAGGCAAAGAAGGCGGATGAATGATTAAAGAATGGCATGAATAAAACAAAGTAGAATGAAAAAAGGCTAGGGGGAAATAAATAAATATTAAAACATTTAATGAGGACTGTACCTACACGAACTGTATTTTAAAAAAAATTTTTTTTTAAATAAATAAATAAATAAAAACACACAGCACAACTCGCGTTCTGTTTATGCTGCCATCTAATGTAATTGCATTTTTTGAACAACAGGGGAGTCATGTCACGCTCCCATTCACACTTACAACTCTTTTTTTTTTTACTGGAGTCTAGATTATTTTTTTACATTTTATAACAGAAAAGTACATGTGAATTTTAATTATTTTTACATAATAAAATAAAATGAAGCAGTTTTCACTTGCTGATTTAAGATATGATGAAGCTACAATAGAGAGTTTCATTTACATTCTTAAACCTCTGTTTCTAGTAAATTTTTTTAACTGCATCTTTTTTGTATTAAAACTTATTCAACAAAAATAATGTGCACTTTTGCTTTGTTGCATCGTACATGGACCTACACATGTCCCCTATTTGTAAAACTACCAGCCATCAGTATTTTTCTCCAGCAATGAAGGTCAGTCACAGGTATTTTTGGCATATAAATATTACCACTCCATATACACTGTACAGTCATCAATGAATTGGTTCAATAAATAATAGATAAGAGACTAATTTCAGCACATCTGCATTAGTGTCACTCCATTATTCTAATCTTCTTACATTCACAGCTTTAACTAGAGCGACTTACAACTAATACAATCTTACAATCTACAAGCCACTCTGCAATTCCTTCTATTCCCTTTTGGATTCGTTAATTTATTTTTTTAGATACATTTTTCTTGCTCGGTTGATCTTGCTGCTTTCTCTCAGGATTTTAGCTTTTCAGTACATTTTATTCACATCCTCCCTTTCTTCTCTCCTTCTAACCCTATACTCTTCTCTTTCAGACTTCCTTCTTGCCTTTTTCCCCTAACAAACCAGACTTGACGGCACCTATACAAAGGCATCGCATTAATCAAAGGCATTGTTCACCTTATACACTGTTTCAGGCAGATGATGGCAACTGGGTCTCATGATTCTACAAGAGAATTGTAAAAGAACACTTAACTTCTGAGTCTTGTGGCAAAGCCCTGTCTATGGAACAAATCTGACTTCAGAATTAAAGGCATGATGGATGGAGACAAATACCAGTCTTCAACAGCCTTTCAAAAAGACAACAAACCTAAACATACTGCCAAAGCTACACAGGGGTGGTTCTAAAGCAAGATCAATGAACTAGAATACTACAATCAATGTTCAAAAGTGGCCAAATCAAAGCCCAGACCTCAATCTGGCTGGGAATCTGTGGCAATATTTAATTTTTTTATTCACCTACAGGCACAGACCAAACTGACAGAATAAGGAACAATAATTTCAGGATTACAAGTAAGTAATTAGCATAAATTTATACACGTTGATAATATGCACTAAAAAAGGTCTCTAAACACATCAACTGAGTTAGAACAGTCTCTAGGAAAATGTGAGCTAACAAGCAAGCGAGGACACAACCATTAAAGTGCCACATACAAGCGAATAACATTTCTGCTCTTAAACTCCATGGAAATGTCTGGTGAATGTCCATTTTGGTAAATGACCTTTTTCAGGGTGGATTCCTGTAAATATGCTAAGCTGATTACAGTCAACCTGAGGGCAACTGGACGACTATTTGTCTCCTGAAAACGTTTCACCTCTCATCCTAAAGGCTTAATGTGGAGTCCCAGGGATTTAATCTCCAGTGGGGTTGTCACCTTGGAGGTGGTCCTGAGAGTCCTTGACCCCCCCATGTCAACATGTGTGTCATTAGGGTCATGAATCAAGGTGCAAATGGGGGTTAAACCACCTAGGAAGGGATCTCAAGCCTGCTTTGTAGGTGACTGATAAGTGGATGTCATTAACCAACCTTGTTGTTCAAAAATAGTCATCGTAATCAGACACAGATGAACTCCTTAACTCCGAAAATCTGTTCCTAACGAGTCGCGTGTTGACAGGATGGGTCCCCTCCTAGGTGACGAATCTACTAGAAGTTAACTACCTGGGGCTCCCCGGCAGATTCTAGAACTGAAGAAGCCTTATACACCACATGTGTAATGTCTTCAAGAACCAAGGAGGTGTCCAGGTGCCTTCAACTCAAACATTTCCATGTTCACAGCCTCAGTAATGAACACCAGAGCGCATATTTGATTTTTTGACCAAGACGCACCAGAAATACGACAGTGATACGGCAGTCTAGTGTGAGGCTGGAGACCCTGCACATGATGAAACACACGGCCGTGTCCTGGTACACTTCAGCGTGCCCTCAGACCGACCCTTTCAAAACAAATCACAAGGCGTTTGAACTTGTCGGGTAGGACGATTAAAGTTTCATCTAGTTTCCCTTGCGGAAGATGCACCATTCAAAAATTCACCGTGTACGGCTCCAAACTGTCCATATATAATGTGTGTGTGTGTGTGTGAGGCTTAGCAAGTATTGTGTGTGACAGTAAGAAGTCGGGTGGAGGCAGCACCAGATTCGAACATGCTCACACACGGGGGACTTACTTGATGTTGTCCAGGCAACCGGAGTCAGGTTTCAGAATAGCAGTGTGATGGAACATCTTGTAAAGCGCAATGCCCAAGAAAATCACATTCAGCTGCATGCACACAAACGCAGGCACACACACACACACACACACACACACACACACGCAGGCAGGCAGACACACACGCAGGCAGACAGACACACAGAGAGATACAGACACACAGAGAGACACAGACACACAGAGAGACACAGACACACACAGAGACACAGACACACACAGAGACACAGACACACACAGAGACACAGACACACACAGAGA
>JAVSBU010347217.1:0-10264 GCA_033118015.1 Loricariichthys derbyi | reverse complement strand
TGGATTCCACCTCATTTAACTGGGATTTTTGCAGGTAAATCTGGAAAAGGCTTATCTCGGTTAACTCAGCCACAACCGTGTATGTGTGAATGTAGCAGTAGTCTCTCTAGACAGGAGCATCAGCTTAACAGTAGCAATAGCTTGATCTTCTTCAGTGCTGCCCCAGCAGTTTGTGAGATCAGAGCCATAGGGACTCATGAAGCTCATTGAATTGTCTTCTGCTTTTTCCCAGTCCTTACCGTTTTCTTGTCCTCTTTAAAATGGGTTTAGGTTGGTCACACCTCAAGAGACTTGCTACCTACCATTATGGTTCACTGAGCATTAAATTAATTAAGTAATTAAGTAAGTAAAAATCCTAAAAGCCTGAGGGATGTGGAAATGTGTGTCCCCTATGCGTTACCCCCAAAAAGCTGCAGATGTAATTTGAAAATGATGTACAATATGATCTAATCTAATATATAACCTTATAATCTTTCAAGGTTTAGCACTGCAGAGAATTGATGAAGTGGAGCTATCCCCTTCCGATCTCCTTTCCCTGCATACTGCATCCATGCCCACCTCAGTGGCAGCGTTTAAGGTGGTTACCCACTCCCTCAGGGATAAAGGTACCACTCTCCTGCCAAAGGGGAGGCGGAGTAGGTTCCAGGAAGCCCGAGGTAACCGTTAGGGCCATAGATAGCGTAGGGTCAGAAGGCACCCCCGCAGCCGTCAATGTCCCTCGCTCAGAATAATCGATGCGCCCCCTATTGTTAGCCCCCTGCACTTAGGTCCTTCTACCCTGATCATGACAACTATACCACCAGATAACTCTTTTCTAATGGATTTGCTGTAAATGTTTAGTTTGGAGGTTTCGTAATTTATTGCTTTTTTAAGACTTAATATACACAGAACTTGATCGGTTACCTTCATTTTCAAATCACAGCTGTGTCTCATTTAATGTCTATCCAATCAACATCCTTTAAATGGTTGAGGTCTTAAGTATTATAATAGGAAGAAAAATCTGTCTATTGTCATATGAATTCCAGAAAACTAGTATGTGAGAACCCTTGTCACATCTGCTGACAGACAAGAGAATTTCAGGCAGAAAACAACATTTGATGAAGTAAAATTAAGTAAATGAAAACTTGTGAAACTTTACTGTTTCGGCCCATGAATGGTAAATTTGTATATACTATATTAACAGCGGGTTAGATAAACATTAGGTTTTATATAATGCTCCCCAGGAGACCATACATTTACATTTGGGCAATTCTCAGATGTTTTTATCCAGAGTAACTTTACAACTTACAACTATACAATCTTATAAGTTACAATGCAAGTGTTGGAGAGTACCATGATTCCACAGGTTACCCCAAAAATCTGCTTCTGTCTAGTTTTGGAAATAATAATAAGATAATGGCTATTGTATCACAGAAAATGGGACGGAACAGGTTGAATACAGGTTTGTTCTCTTTAACGACTTCATTACATTCTGTAAAACAAGATGCTGAACAATTTTTACCACAAACATCCTTTTTTATGCTACTGTTTTGTTGTTTTGTTGTATATAAAATAGCTTACATCAAACCAGAAAGATGCTACACATTACATGTAGGAACTCAGGTTACATCTTTCAAAAACACATCTGCATGAGAGCTCCATCAGTCAAATATTACATGGATGGACAGTATTTTAGTCAATTTCAATTTTGTTAAACAGTCTAAACATCTCTCCATCTCAGCACAGAATTGATCAGAAGGTCAAACAGATCAAGAGAAAAATCAAGAACATGTAGAGGAAAAGGTTATAATAACTAAATTAGGTCTCTACGATTGACATCGCCTATCTTGATGATACATCTCAGTTCTAGTTTTTGCACAGTTTTTGGAGAAAAGCGAGATAAAAACATGTTAAGTCAGTGACTGAGCTGCCAAGTAATTGCTAACATATCAGGTTCATCTTTGGAATAGATTTGTGGGAAACCATTAATATCAATACTATGTGGAAAAATGTGATGAACTATAAGGAGTCTGTTTTTGTTTAATTTAGGTACTTTTGCCTCATACGTTGAAAGTCAATAATGAATCAGTAAATTACATGATTTAATTTACTATTCTTTGCAATGGTGGCGTTTCTAGACTACTTGTTATGCTATATAATTATTATACTATATTAAGAAAAGAAAGTCCCCTTGATCAGTGTGTATCTGGTAACAATGAATGAAATGAAGAACATTAAAATGAGGAGTTTTAAATCCCATAATCTATACTTTATGGACATTAAATAAGGTGTATGAGAATACAGGACTAAATAAGGATGGATGCAGTATTATAAGGGACAGGAGAGCCTGTAGTGAATTGGCATGACATGTCCTGTAACTCATCTCCACAATCCTCGATGATCCAAAAGCTTTATGAATTTCTTACTGACTAATTCTGTCATGATTTTATTGGGGCACAACAACAATTTGCTGGGGCACGAGCCAAAGTAAAGTAGGACTAATGATGCCCTGGATCCACAAGTAAATATTTAAAGTTTAGGTAAGTCATTATATGGCTAATTGATGTAAATGTAAACAATTACAAGTGCAATTAACTGTAGATTAAAGGTGCTTACAAGTCATTTCCTGAGACATTCATTTACATTTTCTGTGTCCAAACTGGACATAAGGGCAGTCTTTAAGCAGTTTCTGCTTCAATCCTGTGAACTAACTAAAAAAATACTGTTATGATTGACTTCAACATACAACGTAGTACTTTAAAAAATATAGTATTTTGTCTGGGATGCAGCCTAAAAAGTTTTTCCTCTATGCTGCTACATTTGCACATATGTACAGACTTGAATTACACATCATTAAAAGTGTACATGCACCGAATTAGCAGATTGTTAGGTTGCAATCTTGGAAAAAAGTTTTAAAGTGCACCAAATGTCTCCTTATCTTACCTTCAACAGAAAAATCAATTAATCCCAAAAAGTGCAAGAGCTTAAGGGAGCTGCAGACAACCAAAAGAATTCCGGCTGTCTGTAAGCCCTCTATCTCCCATTCCTCTCTGAAGAACACCAACATGATCCTCACAGACCTCAAGAAGTTCCTTCAATCTTTCTTTGTCTTCAGTCTCCGACCATCACAATCTGCTGTCTCATTGTTTGTGACCTACAGTTCCGCAGTCTCCATGTTCGTAATTTTGTGCTCATATATCTTGCTATTCTTATTCACCTTTGTCAGTTACTGCCTCGAAGGCACAGGATGGCAATGAAGCTTTGCAATGAAACTACATCTGGCTCCTGATGATGCTTGGTCTCCCAATAATGAAATGATAAATCAGACACAATGAAAGGTTCAGTGCAGAATCCATATCAAATGAGTAGTCCATACTAGTAACAACATCAGGTTTGTAAGACTTCCTCCTCATGGAAGTCACACCTGACTCCATCCAATCTGAATGTATTTGGGTCAGTTTTTGAGACACTGGAGGATCAGGAGGAGGAGTGAGTGCACTGGGGGTGGGCAGTAGTGGGCATGCTGCCAGATGTGACAATACCTTTTGTGCATTACTACGTTTCCGTTTCTTGCACTTTCTCTCTTTGGGCTGCCCCAAAATCCATACATCAGGGAATGCCATTATCCAGACACATAGCCCATTCATATACAGGGGTATACTGTAGCAGCCATTTGAAAAGCAATGGTAAGTGATGGAAGCAATGCCAATTTATGTGCAGTACTGTGCAAAAGTCTTAGGCCACCATTAGATTTGTAGTTTTACCAATGATATAATGACCACATACAACATATTGTCAAAGACTGGACCACATATTTCAAACTTGAATTTGACACTCCATAATACTCTTTTAAACTGACCTTCATTCCAGTCATTGTGAGCTTTAGCGTTAACCTTTTCACACTGTAGACCTTCTGAAAAAGTGGTTTCTTGCCAGCTACTCTTCCAAAATGACAGGTTTCTAAGCTTCTTGATTAAGCCTTCAGACAATGTTCCTGTATTTTCTTGTATAACAATAAAGAGACATGATAATTAGAGGTCATTATGATCATTATATATCATCGCTAAAACAATGGTAGGGCTAATCTAATGGTGGCATAAGACTTTTGCACAGTACTGTATATTAATTAATGGAGAGACTGAGTGACAATGAATCTCTCAGTTTGCTCCTTCTTTCCTAAAAAGTCCAAATCATTTAAAGTCTCAGTGTGTCATACAATCAAATTATATAGGGTAAAAATCTAACACCTCGTAGTTAGATCCGTTTTATGCCCAGACTGAATAATTCAGTCCGATTTTGGTGGGTATAAGGCATTTAGAAGAAATAAATTGGGGAAACCCCTCGGAGATTCCTAAGTAGTCAGACTGACCAGTTAATATGATAATTTCCATCGGCCCGTGATTTATCACGTGAAGTGAAATTGTCGATTCAAAAGACATTACTGGTCTTGTTTTATATAAAATAAAAGTGTGTATTAGACAGGTTCAATAAGTATAACATATTGGGACTTTAAATTCTACCTATACTGTATGAGCATACCCCCTGCAGTGTTACCACTAACCCTTGGTTGTAAATTTTGTACAGTGATGCTTGATTGAAGTCGGCAAGTTCTTTTCTGAGAGTCAGTTTGGTTTCAATCATGTTTCTTCATTCATTCACTCATGCTTTTTTATCCCACTCATGGTTGTGGGGAGCCAAGGCCTAACTAGCAGTGGTCACAAGGCAGGAGCCAACCCTTCACAAGGCACTTGCACACAAAGGCACACTTTAGAGACACAATCTAACTGATGTTTTAGATATATGGAAGAAAACCAGAGTACACGAAGAACTACTACTCCAGCATGGGAGAACATACAAATTTCACACAGACATTCTCCAAGTGGGGAATCGATCTGAGTATCTCTGGAGTAGTGAGGCGTCAGCACTAACCACTGCTCTACCACGTCCCCTCATCAGAGGATAAATAATGCTGCATATTTCTAGCAGATTCATGCCTACACATTCCAGACACCAATCTAGGAGGTTGAGGGGTGTCACATGCATTCTACAAGAAATAAGAAGTCTGCCATCACCTCTTTCAGACCTGGGTTAACTCCTCCATACTCAGGAGCTCAGAAATGCTTGATATACTTTATGCTTCCTTCTCTAAAACGAGTGCCAGAAAAAAAAAAAAAAAAAAAAACCTGTCTTAGAGCACACCAGCACTCAATGTGTCCTACTGTTTTTTGGAATCACTGGTCACATTGTAAATACAACAGAAAAATACCTTGCACTGTCACATAAAAGACAGTTTATCATTGTTTATCACATTCCGGCAGGGTACAATGCAGGGACAGGCCCTTAACAATGACGCCCCTACAGCAGCAACTAACCTGCGGTGTATCCGTGTGGACCCTTTAGGTTTGGCACTGCCTGGACGACCACACAGGGACTGCAGTGGGTGCCGAGAGGGTACGGACAGCACCGAGTACAACTAACTGTCCCTACATTAGCCCTCAAGCCCTCAAGTGACGTCGGCCCTCCTGGTGCCTACTCCACCCTCCTCTTCAAAGGAAGGGTGGTACCTTTGTCATCTTCTCTGGCGCCAAGTGCGAGACTGGTGCCTGCACCCACTAGCGCAACCTGCGACTGTGCGCCTATTTGCGCGATATATGTTAAGGATGTGCATAGCATGTAAAGGTGGAAGCCAAGCGTCAACTAAAAACCCTGTCAAAAGACGCCCCATATTGGCTACGCGGGCCACGGCGGATCAGTACGATTGCCAGGCTGACAGATATAAAGCGCGTCTTACCTTGAAAATGGCCCGACGATGACTGATCCGCGCGACTTGCTTTTTAAGAGCCGTGCTACAGCTGAAACCAATACGTGAGGCGGATTTCCATGCCCTCTGCCACCGATTGCGCATGTGCAGAATGTAAAAAGTCTTGCTGGATTCAGCCATGACGTCAGACTCATGCCAGACTGCCCGTGTTAATTGGCGCAACTCTGACGTGGCACCTGACATATATAGCACTACGTACAGTATTTAATATAGTGTTCGGACCATGTCCAAATCGCATAATGTGCATTTTCACAGAATCTAATCTATCTATTTTATAGATGTTAAGTGACACAAATATATGAATGAAGCCAGGCCTAGAGTGTGTTCTACGTTATGTGAAAACATATATTTTACTTTTAGCCAATACAAACTGAACACGTCCCTCATTTCTCCTAAGAACAGGACCTAAATCTTACAACTTGTGTCTGACCTCCAACAAATCATTTACCAAATTATCTGCACACCTTCCAAATACCAGCTTGGTCCAGTCAGACTGAATTTAAAGCATCCCTTGGGCTCCACTGCTCTGAAATACACACAGCCTCGGGGCCAGCAGGAAGTTACTTAGGCATACGGGTGACAAAATTAAAAAGAGCAGTATACAAGATAGATTCCCTTCATTTTATGGCCTTGAAATATCAGAGTAACTTACTAGTTTGTAACAAAGGGTGGCATACTGATGAAGTTACTATAGCCTCACCTTAAATGTAGCTATCAGTTTTCAGATTTTTTTTGTATATATTGTCAAGTACAGCTATGAGTGAATGGCTATGACTCATATATACTCTTACTTTGAGGCCTAAACACATTATGTGGACATGTCTGTGCTTAATGATAATTATCTCGACTCGGCACATGAATCATTTCCTTGCCTTTGGGACATTGAGACAGAATCATTTAACAGTCACCAAATTTAGAAACCTACCTGCACGTTTATCCCAATCCAATTCGATTAAAATGACTGGAGGTCAGAAAGAGGCAAGCAAGGTAACAAATGAGCCCCATTTTCCTAAATCTGGGTAACTTGATTTCAATTAATGCTACTTGGAGGGTTTAGTCATTTTCAAAAGCCATTATCTTTTCCTGCATATTTTTAATATTCTGAATGGATCTGGAGCAAACTATAACCACAAGCCCTTTATAAGATGAGATGGTACCAAAAAGGTAAATAAATCATCCACGTTTGGGTATTCAACAAACCAAAAATAACCCAATAAGGCAATTAGATATTCGGACCAGTGGCAGCGTTTGGTTGACCAGGAGTTTACAATCCGTTATGCTGGAGAAAAGTGTATTTCCCCATATATTTTCAGAATTAGCAGCATTTTCTGACAAGACCATTTTTCAAAAAATTGGTCTGGATTTGCTTTGATGTAGCTACAATGTTTTGTCTACTGCTAGATCATTTTGTTTTGTACCATTGTGCCATTTGCAAGGTGAATCACTTTGCTAGAACTCCTTCACAAAGCATTTAAATACAAGGGGAAATTGTCTCCCCTGAATTTCCAGACAGACAGACTGTTCACGTCTATGCCTGTCTATTTACCTTGCCAATAAATATAAATCAGACTATATTAAACTCATGCTTAATAAGAAGCAGAATCATTGATCGTAAGTGCATCATCCTGCTCAAGGTCATGGTGGGTTGGGAGCATATGCTAAGAACACTGCCTGCTAGGTGGGAGAACATGGGAAATGTCATACAGATGGAAACAAGGGGGTTAAGATTGAACTCCAGTGTTTATGGCCTTGGAGTTAAATGGCAGTAGTACTACATGTTAGCAGTCAAACTTGTAAAAATTTACCAATTACAGAGTGTATTCAATCTGTTTCTCTACATACCGTGTTAGTCTCTTTTCACCTTGTTCTTCAATGGCCAGGACCCCCACAGGACCACCACAGATCACATACTTTTAAGGTGGTGGATCATTCTCAGCATTGCATTGATATGGTGAGAATGTGCTAATGTGTCTTGTGCTGGTATGAGTGAATCAGAAAAAGCAGTGCTGCTGGAGTTTTTACATTTATGCCATTTAGCACACGGCCTTGTCTGAGCGACTAACAACAGACAATCTTACAATCCAAGCAGTTGTGGGTTAAGGGACCCAACAGTGGAATCTCTGTAGAGGTGGAATTTGAACTCTGGACCTTCTGATCAGTTCGGTGACTAAATTTTCACCTTAATCACTAAGCCATCATGTCTCTTCAGTGTTACTGCTGGACTAGAAATAGTCCACCAACCAAAAAAGTGTCCAGCTACCAGAATCCAGTAGGCAGCAACATATGAGCAATGATAAAGGATTAGAGGATGATTAAAGCCCCGTTCACACATACACGGTTGCGGCCGAATTAACCGAGATTTGGCTTACCGAAACCTGGATGCTTTTACGAATTAACCGGTGGTGGGCGTGGCCTAGAACAGGAAAAAATCCTGGTCGTACAAAAAGTTTCAACATGTCGAATAATTCCGGGAGTTTTTGCCAGAACCATTACATTACGTAATGACCGTATAGACGACCTATAAAGACGGGAGGCTGCCTGTCCTTCTGAAAGCCAACTGGCCTTTACTAAATGCTTACTGGATAACCGAAAATCAACCAGTAGGTTAGGGTGACCAGATTTTCAAAGCTTAAAACCTGGATGCTTCAAATTTACCGAAAATCAAAGTAAGGCATATCCTCTGCAGTTGTTGTGATGAAAGAGTAATTTTGTACATTACCTGTTATGACCAGTAGGTGTCATTATATACCCATGTAAAGTAAAATGTGGCATTATGTCAGGGACATGTGATACACTGTTGAGTGTTTTAATTGGTCTATTTCCATCGCTATGACAACTTTCTGACTGACATACAAACAGCCCAAAGACAATGAGTCCTGTGTGCAACCAGTTGAACTTTAACTTGATCTCTGTCGTCCTCTGTTTAGGGGGTGGAGCTAAATTTGCATATTTTCCTGACCTTCCTAAATGCTACCCTTATATACGTACGGTTTACCTCCACATCCGTCCTGTTACACCTGTATATACCTTAATACCGCATTGACCGTCAGCTTTACCGAAAATGAACCGCTTTATCCGTTTGCCTTCCGGCCCGGTTAATTCCATGAAAAACCGTATAACCGTGCATTTAAAAGGGTTGACCTGCTTTGCCTGGATTCAATCTCATTTAACCTGGGATTTTTGCAGGTAAAACCGGAAAAGGCTTATCTCGGTTAACTCGGCCGCAACCGTGTATGTGTGAACGTAGCAAAACACAAACTGAACAAGAGATGAGCTCCTGTCTCTGACTTTACATCTACAAAGTGGAACAATAAGGTAGATGTGTCTGATAGAGCATAGTGTCTGAACACATCGTTTAATAACTCCAGCAGCACTGCTGTGTCTGATCCAATCATACAGACCAACACACCACCACCACATCAGTGTCACTGCAGTGATGAGATTGATGCACCACCCTAATAGTACCTGATATGTGCTGGTCCTGACCACTGAAGAACAGAGTAAAGGGGACAAACAAATTATTTAGAGAAACAGATGGACTAAAGCCTGTAATTGTAGAACTACAAATTGCATGGTAAGCGGACAATGAGTGTAGAAACAAAGAGGAGTACCTAATGCTTGTAACATGATTGGTGAGTTTATACCACGATTCCATGTCATAACACTATTAGTGAAGTAGCTAGCTCACTAGTATTTCAGACCCAGATTAGAGTCCCGACAATGTCTTTCAGCTGGAGTGGGCTTCATACAGATGTCTTAGATATGGGAGGCCAAGTTGAATATCCCCGTGTGCTTCAACAATGAACCCAACCAAGCCCTGAGTGATGATCCCCCATCCTCTTCAAGGTACATTTGCTTCTATACCCACCAAAACTAATACAAATTTGGATTAAAAACACCTTGCGTTGGTCTTCATTGTGAAGCAATGGTTAAAGGACTAGAATACTGACCAGGACGCTGGTGGTTCAAGTCCCATCACCACCATCTGCAATTTTTGGGCCTTTGAGGAAAGTTTTAAACTCTCAATAGCCTGAACTGTACCTACAAGCTACTGTAAAATAGCCCAATAGGAACAATTAACTTATCCAGTGGTACCACTCATTCCAGCACAAATTCTATGACAGAAATTAGAGGTGATATAATAAATAAATAACTTGTGCTCAAGATGTGCTTGTGCTTTTAAGCTTTCTTCCCTTTCCCTTTTTCAAGCTTTTTGTAAGCTTTCTAAAATGATAATCTAAGCAAATGAAAAGAGACAAGGATATGGCTATTCTCATAAGGATATGATTTTACAAATGTTTCAAGATGTCCCAACCTGTTTGTCTATACGTATTAATACATTTACATGAAATGATCAGTGTTTCATGATTTGCTGTTTCATGAAGATTGTGGTGAGAGCAGCTATGTTGTATGGTTTGGAGACAGTGGCACTGACAAAAAGACAGGAGAAAGAACTGGAAGTGG
>JAVSBU010347206.1:0-14352 GCA_033118015.1 Loricariichthys derbyi | reverse complement strand
CTCAGTCTATAATGCACCATGGCTTCTGTCTGTATTAAGCCACGCCCTCAGTCAATAACGCACCATGGCTTCTGTCTTTATTAAGCCACGCCCTCAGTCTATAATGCACCATGCCCTCTATCTTTATTAAGCCACGCCCTCAGTCTATAATGCACCATGCCCTCTGTCTGTATTAAGCCACGCCCTCAGTCTATAATGCACCATGCCCTCAGTCTTTATTAAGCCACGCCCTCAGTCTATAATGCACCATGGCTTCTGTCTGTATTAAGCCACGCCCTCAGTCAATAACGCACCATGGCTTCTGTCTGTATTAAGCCACGCCCTCAGTCTATAATGCACCATGGCTTCTGCCTTTATTGAGCCACACCCTCAGTCTCTGCTTCACCATACGCTCTGGTCTATCAGATGATGGCCACTTTTGGTCTTTCCCAGTCCCCCCTCCTGCTCTGTCCCTGCAACCATTGAGATCCTTCACCAACTTAAAACTTAAACTACTGAGTACTGATTATTAAGACGCCTTGTTTGGCCTTTTATGTATCATGTTATTAAGTAATTACAAAGTTCTGACCTGCGTGATGATTCTGTGTAGGGGCAGGGACACGGCTTGCAGTCATCCGGTCGGCCCCGTTTGGGGTCCCCGAAATAGCCGGGCCTGCATTTATCACACTGCGGTCCCTCTGTGTTGTGTTGGCAGCTCTGTGAGAAGAGACGAAGAAAATGTGAGCTTCCATGACTACAGACCTCTTAAGAAGTCTTTCCTATGTGCTTTAAAGAGTGCAAAAGTATGTGGCATAGAAACATGGCAACAATTTGGACACTTCAAACCAAAACCAGTTTGCAGTGATGTTTGGTGACTTACAGATGCTCGGTTATTATTCATAACAGAGTTTCTGTTTAAAAATCATCTCTAAGAGCTTCTTGATAAATGCACACTGCTAAAGTCTCACCAGGCAGTGGCCGCTGATCGGGTCGCAGGCGCTGGCATGGCCATGGCAGCTGCAGCCAGTGCAGGTGCCCAGGTATTGTCCACCAGGAACCCGATCAAAACCAGAGGAGCATGACTCGCAGGACAGACCTGAATAACCCGATGGACACCTACAGGAAACAGCAGACGTTCTCATTCACAAACTTAAAACAGCTTCTTACTCATAAGTGTGTTAGTGTCCCAAGTCTTTAAGTCTTTATAGAGACCATCTTTAGTATGTGGGTCGAAATTGAGCTTTGAGTATCAAAATCTGAAGAGTCCAAGTCCAGGACTTGAGTGTTCGAGTCCTGACCGTCCAAGTCCAGGTCCAAAGTGTCCGAGTCTCAACCTTAAATGCTTGAGCCTCGGGACTTGGACTCTTAAGACTCAGATGCTTGAGGCTCAGCTTGCACGTTTAGTACTTGTATGCTTTGAGTCCTGAGCCTCGAGTGCCCAATTCCCAAGTCCTGAACCTCAAGCATATGAGTCCCGAGTCTGAATCTCGAGCTTCAAGTCTCCAGGTCATGAGCATAGTGTGTCTGATCTGAGCCTCAAAGTCTCAAGTAACCAACTCTTAAGCGTCAAGGTTCAAACATTTGAGTCCGAGTGTCAAGTCACCAGAGCGTGGGTCTGAGACTGTCATGCGAGTTTGAGATTAGAGATTGATGAAGACTAAGTGAGTGAGAACGAGACCTGCACTCCTCTACGTTTTCAACATGGCCATGCAGGCTGAACTCCACACTGGTGGTGTCCATGATGACGTCACTCAGGCCCACACTGGCCATACGGTTGTCGTAGACGGTGCGGATGTTGATGCTCTCCAGGTTGGCCAGAGTCATTAGGAGTTCCTCACGGCTCACGTATCGCCCAGACGAGTGCTGCCAGTTTTCCTAAAAATACCAAACCCATGAACTGAAAGGTCATTTCTGTACTAAGAAACGCTTTCACTCAGAAAGTTAACCAAGTACGTCATTAAGATCAGAAAATATGGATCACATGATTCCTCTACACTGAGCAAATTTAGAATCCCTGATACTGATCACGTTGTAAAGTCCAGATAAATAATTCAGGATCCAGGTTAATTTGCATGTCTAACCTCAGTGAACTTGATCTCTCTCTGGTTCTTGGTGTTTGGGACGGTGGGAGAGCGGCGCTGGTAAATCAGCCTGTTTCCATTCCCTCTCAGGATCACGTCTGGTTTCTGCACTGGTTCGGAACCATCCCTCTGGAGCGAGTAGCTCACCTTATACCTCAGAGATCCTCCGTATGAGTCCACCTGAGACACACACACACACACACACACACACACACACACACACACACAGTCAATAAGATCGCACAAGGATTAATCCAGTACCAAAGTTCTATTACATGGTTTTATAAGTTAAATTCCATTAATTACCTTTAATTTAATTGTTATATATTCGTAATATTTTTCCTTTTTTGATTGATCAATCAACTAGTTTAATAAAAACAGCTCAGGCAGAACGAGCTTGTTTATTATTATTATTAGAACACATTAGTAATGCAGAAATCCAGGCCATGCCAGGGGGTTCACAAACTTTTTCATTCGCCGGTATTTACACTCACCAGTGCATTATATATATATATTCTTTTTTTTCTACAGAGTGCTTTTACCTTGCTGCCCAGGAACTGACGTGGCAAAGTCCAGTAGGATTCCAGATCCAGAAAACGTCGAGAGAGATCCACCAGCTGGAATTCCTCCACCTCCGTATTAACCAGTAACTGAGTGGAGGAGAGAGGAGGGGGCGAGCCTGGACGAGATGGGAAGGAGACATTCGCTCCTGAAAGGCAGGGAGAAACACAGGAAGTCAGAGAATGAGAAAGAAGGAAATCTATAAAACAAAGCATGAGACATAGGTGAGACAGATGTGAAACAGAGGTTAGACATAGTAAAAAAAATAAAAAATACGGAGAGACATGTGAGATAACTGAGTGAGAGAAAGGCACAATGGGAGATGGGTAAAACTGGGTTAGGAGTGTGACATTATAAAGAAGAGTGAGACAGCTGAGAAAAAAAATGAGATTTGAGTAAAAGGAAGAGAGAGTGAGACATGGGTGAGAAAATAAGATTATATTAATATGTAGAGTGAGACATGGGTGAGAAAATAAGATTATGTTAATATGTAGAGTGAGACATGGGTGAGAAAATAAGATTATATTAATATGAAGAGTGAGACATGGCTGAAAAAATAAGATTATGTTAATATGTAGAGTGAGACATGGCTGAAAAAATTAGATTATGTTAATATGTAGAGTGAGACATGGGTGAGAAAATAAGATTATATTAATATGCAGAGTGAGACATGGGTGAGAAAATAAGATTAAAATAAGATTATATTAATAAGCAGAGTGAGACATGGGTGAGACAATAAGATTATATTAATAAGCAGAGTGAGACATGGGTGAGACAATAAGATTATATTAATACGTCGAGTGAGACATGGGTGAGACAATAAGATTATATTAATACGTAGGGTGAGACATGGGTGAGACAATAAGATTATATTAATACGTAGAGTGAGACATGGGTGAGACAATAAGATTATATTAATACGTCGAGTGAGACATGGGTGAGAAAATAAAATTATATTATGTGGAGTGAGACATGGGTGAGAAAATAAGATTATATTAATATGTAGAGTGAGACATGAGTGACAGACCAAGGCGAGATGTACTTATAATGAGCGTGAGACATAAATGAGAGGCGAGTCATAGCGATACAGGGTCTCTCTGGTACCTTTGAAGTTCTCCTCCTCGTTGAAGCGCAGTGAGATCTGGTTCCGGTAGCGGCCCGTACTTTGGCAGTTCTTGGTGATGCCAAAGCAGAAGCAGGGAACACAGCGACCTCCAGAATGAAACTGTCCATCAGGACAATTACCTGGGGACAAGCACATTTTATATTATATTTTCTTTTTATTTTAAAGAGGAAAAGGAAAACAAAATTAATCTCCAAAAATTCAGCCATTTTTCAGTCTTTCAGGAGTTAAGATGAGTTTTTGTGTCGCTTAAATAATTCTGAGGGAATTTAAAGACACATCGAGTCCATGAAATACCATGAGAACTTAAATTCTACCAGGAATCTACAGCTGGGTCACAATCTGACCTTCTAGCAGGTCCATGGACCAAAAGGTGACCCCTGACCTAAACCTCACCTGAAATCCGTACGGATTAATGACTGGTGATTCCTTAGATTGGTGAAATCCCTGAACCATGTGATGTGAGTGTATAAGGGAGTGACACGCGGTAGCTTACTGGGTGTCCGTGTGAGGGTCAGCACGCCATCCGGAATAGCAAACACCAAGCCCTTAGCGTTCATAGCTTCACAGGTGTAAGCGCCCTGGTCTCCTTCCTTCACGTCCTGGATGATGAGCGTCCCGTGGCCGTTCTCACTGGTCATGGTAATCCTAGTAAATACGTTTAAAAATCATCAGAGAGAGTGGTGTAAAGAGGACATGACACGAGGGACTGAGGTGTAAAGCAGGTCACCAGTTGCCAGGAGAATGTCCCCAGAATGACCCCAGTGCATAGTGATGCTGTACTGACCTCGATATCCTGGTCAGAGGCTGGATCGCCTTTTTTGGCCTCCCCTCCCTCAGACACATGGTAGACCTGGCTGAACCCGGGTCACCACAAACCAAAAAAGTCACTGGGCACATGCTATGAGCCCAGCCCAAGGTTCGAACCCAGGTCCTTAGGAACTCCAGTTTACAACAGGATGTTACCCCAACAGGAGTTTATCCAAAACTTGCGCTCATTTAATTGTGGTAGGGCATTAGTGGCACAATGGTCAAGCTACTGGAACAGAAGGTCCAGAAGGTCCAACACCCACGACTGCTTGGATTGCAGGTTAGAACACTTTACGAGCTGTAAGTAAATAAGGGAACCTGCTTAAGGTGAATGTAATTATGTTTTAGACATGACCTTTCCTGCTCTGTATTAACTTCTTCAATTAATTCTTTCATAACGATTAAGTCTAAGATGACCTAAGAGTAGCTTAACATGGTGGAAAGAACACTACGGACAGACTCTGGAGCAGTGGAAGGTCCTCTAAGAAGCAGGCTCCTATTCCGACTGATAACTGGGAGCGAGTCCCACCTCCTGTCCTCGAATCATGTCCTCTCACGGCTTTATAATGATTCACTTTGGGATGATCTGTGCTGATGTTTTACTGTCTGGGGATGAAATATAGAAAGCGGGGAGAATCCATCAGAGGCTGGGAGCGATGACACACAAGTTAAAGATGTGAGGAACGACTCGACCCCGGCAGTTAATAAATAATCGGGATAAAGCCGCAGGCAGACCGAGAGCTTTTCCTTTTGTGGAATGACACGACCGGCCAGACGACTGCACCGCCACTAAATATAATCAGACCATGAGTCAGACGAACTAGAAAAACCCCCAAACACTCAAGCTGCTCTACTTTAGACCCACGTGATGATGTTTTTATTTACTCGCACCGACACGGCGGAGGTCAAACGCCATCATGTCAACCGAAGCCCTTGTTTACTTTTAGGCCAGGTTTACTTTTAGCCTCTGTGCACATGGGAATCGT
Organism: Loricariichthys derbyi; assembly: GCA_033118015.1. NCBI lineage: Eukaryota > Metazoa > Chordata > Actinopteri > Siluriformes > Loricariidae > Loricariichthys > Loricariichthys derbyi. The sequence goes on along the minus strand of JAVSBU010347206.1, from coordinate 8,812 downwards.
CTGATGCTAACAGTCAACCGACCAAACAAATCTGATTTTTTTTCCTCCACTTTTTGTATTTTTTTAAACAAAGAACACCTTCGTTTACCCAACCTTTCTCTGCTTTTGTCAGACCAATCCTTCCTCCTGTCCGGGGAAGGTTTTTTTACTAGACTATGTCTACTATCAAAAGGTAAATTTTGGGCAATTATAACAAACAGGCAATTTCTTAACGGAAAACCAAATTGCTTCAAATGAAGAACGCAATTAATGTGATAAATCTGAATCAGAGTTTTATAATCTCGATTAACATTCGCTCCTATTTGAACCATAAAGAAGTTAATTAGGAGAACCGGTCCGTTTATAGTGACAAGAGAAGCTCGTACCTGGAACTCGTTGGTATGTGTCCCCAATTAAGCCTCCAGGTAATGATGGGAGTGGGAACGCCGATGGCCGTGCACGTGAAGGTCACCGTCTGCCCCCGTGCCACTGTAACGGACTCCTCAGGAGGGCTGGTCACCGTAGGAGGGGCTGAGAAATAACAAAAAAAATCAGCATGTGGCAACGCGCATCCGTACGGACGATGACGGCTCACCGCACTCACCGCAGCCGTACTCGTCGGAGCGGTCCGGACAGTCGGGCTCCTCATCACACTGATAGCTGGCGGGAATGCAGGTGTTGTCACTTGTACAGGAAAACTGCTCGGGGGCGCACACGTCCCCGGGTTTCTTAGCGGCTACGTACAAACACAGGAAACAAGGCGACTGTGTGAAAGGATTCAGGATCAAATACAGAGGTGCCTCGGAACTCGTCGACTTTGGTTCCATACGTATTTTGAAAACAAAAATTTGTCTCCGCAACCATCATTTGTTCGACACTCTGTGCTCTTGCTTTAACTTGTATGAGTCGAGTCGCATGAATTGACTCATACAAAAAATTATTCATGAATGACGATTTAGTCTCAGAATCGGTGCAGATCTGTTTATCGTATTTAGATCTACAGTACAGTACTTTAAACCCAAATAAGTCACCATGGGTCAGAAGAAGGTTAAAGCCAACCGAAAGGAAAACAGTGAGAGCCACTGTGACTAGCCAGGCAGCTAGCATTTTGTTACATTTTATTAATATGTTACATATTATTAAATAATAGAGTGGAGGTCGGCTCCACTATAATACAGACTGTATTAAAGTCGTAGGTTCATGATACATTTAACTTATACAAAGTTAACAATTAACTTAACAATACAAATTTATTAACTCGTATAATTTGCACAGTGTGGATTTTCTGGGGGGCTCGAACAGATTCATTCCATTTACATTATTCCATACAGGAGAAATTTCTCTGAGAGTATCATTTTTGGCACTCGATGAGCCTTCTGGAACCGAGGTACCCCTGTATAATTTAAGCAAAAAAAAAAAAAAAAAAAACATGAAACAGCACAGGCAGGGTAATGAGGTTTATCAACAAAGCTTCCCTCCCTCAGAAGTGGCAGCGTCCACCCTACACACACACACACACACACACACACACACACACACACATGCAGCTAAATGTCGCCATGGCATAACTCACGACAGTTCATCTCATCGGAGTTATCCTCGCAGTCGTTGTCTCCATCGCAGCGCCACAGCTTTAGAGCACAGCGGCCGTTCTGGCACTTAAACTCGTTAGGCTCACATGGAGGAGCAGTTCCTGAAACACACACAAGTTCATCTTTCTATCATTGTGGGAGCTTTCCGTCGACACGACGTGACTTTCGCAAGTTAAACCTACACCCCTGACCCCACCTAACTCTAACCTTAACCTCAGGACACTTAAACTGAGGATCGAGGAAAATGGCCTTTTGTTCCTCCTGATTTTCCTATCTTTGTGAGGACATTTGGTCCTTCTAAAGTACAGAGCCATGAGCACAAACACACTCACCATTACCATTAAGAGTAGAAATAAGTTAGAAATAAACAGATAAAATTATCATTAAGGGTAATTATAAAAACATACACACTAACTTTAACCTTAGTAACCTGAAGCAAATCTTTCAGCTCGTAATTTTCAACAAAAGATGCTATTTTGGGTAACAAAAGCAATTCATGGTTACCAGGTTCAAATTCTCCAGGTTTTCCTATCACTGGGAGGACATTTGGTACTGTAGTTATAAGTATAGAAAAACACACACACAGTTTGGAGGGCATCAGAGTTCAACCGTACACGTCTACTAAAGGGCGATTAAAACAGTTAACGCGATTAATTGCATTTATTTCACATCTGGATCTTACCACACTTGAACTCGTCGCTGCCGTCGCTGCAGTCGTACTCGCCGTTGCACAGGTAGTCGCGGGAGATGCACTCTCCGTTCTGGCAGGTGGCCTGATCGACGCGGCAGGGACCGGGCCGCGGCGGGATCCTGCTCTCCGGTGTGGTTCTGGGCTGCGGCAGAGCAGTAGGAATGTACTCTGTCAATGAAAGAGAAGAGATTACGAGAATAGATTACGAGATCAATTCATTATGTTGTTCAGCCTTAAGGAATTATTTTATGGATGAAAAAGCACATCAAGTTAGGAAAAGTACACGTATATTAGTCCTTCACACGATTTCAAAACAGATGAACTGCGTACTATTTTTAGTCAACCAATCAGAGTTCGGTTGCCGGGCAGAACAGCTCATCCTGCTAATATCAGAGCACAAGAGCTTATAGGACATGCAGCACACAGATTATAAAAACGTGGATGTTGCAGATAATATATGGCGGATCTGTATGGAACTGATTTCTTGTTTTAGGGGGTTTTTTTTGTGCAAACCCTTTAGATACGGCGAGGAGAGATTTCTTAGTAAGTCAGGATTATAAAGATCTGAGTACAGAATGTGATTCCTGTAATTCATACAAAAATGAATGCCCCCCCCTAGTAATATCAATATCTAGGCCCACCTCTCTAAAGAGGCCCATCCCCATTTTGGTACCCACTGGCAGGGCTTTCAAATTGTTTTGGAGTAGCAGGGGGGTATGCCAAAGTAGCAGGGACCTTATCATAAGTTATTACTGACACCTAGTGGGAAATATATGAATTACGCTACTTAAATTAAAAAGTAGACGGTGCAGAGTGGTGGAGTAGGTGGAAAATACGCCTGGCACCGGCATAATTTGAAAGCCCTGCACTGGTCTACAGGATAAGAGAATTTTAAACTCAGGAATTCAGTGTCTAATCCAAAGAGTAAAATCCCACTCACCACAGTTCCTCTCGTCGCTGCCGTCTAAGCAGTCCATCCTCTGATCACAGACATACTCCAGAGGTATACAGGTGAGATCAGTCTGACAGATGAACTCATTGATCCCACATAACTGTGGACTGGGTTTCACCATCACTAAGAGTGACGGGACAGTTTTAATTGACCGGGCCACTTACCAAAGTTACACAAGAAGCGTATCATCATGCAAAACTCACACAGCAAAGACAGTACTTAATAAAGTCTTCAGACAAAATCCTCCATTAGAACCAAAACACACAAACAAGCGTCTCAAACTGTAACAGTCAGCATGCATACAGGTCCAGGCCTTGCATCGCATTCCTGAACAAACCTGGCGAGGCTCGAGTCCCCACACTGATAATCGGATCAGCTATAAACCAGATAGAGAAACAAACTTCTTGGGACACGATCAAAGAAACTATGTACATTCAGCGCTAATGTTAAGCATCCAACTATGAAGTATGGTGGAGGCTCTGAGATCTGATCCAGGCTCTTTTTCTACCAAAGGCCTGGGAGCCTCATTAGGATACATGAGGATACTCCTCAATTCCATCAAAAGAGGCTACCGGGTCACGACTGTAGTAGGTTGTGTCTCCCATAAACAAGCTCAAATCTCTAAGTTATAATAGAGCTGAGTGAGTGAAGGAAGCTTTCCTTACGTTCTCCCAGGCTTCTGAACTGAAACCCAGTTTCAGAGACCGTGTAGGAGCCGATGGTTCCTCCCTTAACCACGGAGTAAAGCACCTCTCGGATCTGGGCCTCGTCCTTGTTGTCGTCCGAGCCGACGTCCAGCTCGACAAATACATCACTGCCAATTTGCCTTTGAAAAGAGACAAGTCACTTTAGAAAATTGATGTTGAGAGCAGGATTTATCTCCAAGCAAATAAAAAAGCCTCCTTAAACATAACTACTCACATTCCTAAAACAGGTTTCACGTCCACAATCTCCAAGATAACCAAGATCAAGATAACCTTTTTAAACTTCTTCTAATTTCTTGGCACTTTACTATAAATTGAATGCACCTCATACTAAACCTGGTAAGACCTTCATTTAAAGAGATTTTGGACATTTATTATGTTCTCTAACTCCTTTAACTTCTCTCCTTGCTTGATGTTGAGCCGTTTAAATAAAATAATATTTATTTAAAAAATTCCTTCTGTATGCTTTACAGAATTAAGTCCCAGTGTGGATTTCAGATCCACACTAATAGATTTCATTTCAAAGGGATATTAGTTCTGTATTATACTGTATATGACACTTTTTTTTTTAAATGCAATATTCAGGATATGTTTTTAATATGCTTTCTCAGAACTGGGTTGCCATATATGTACATTATATGTATGGGAATCTCATATTAAACTGGTGAGGATAAAGGTGATGTCGTCATTTAATCAACTGTATTTGGAAAAAAGCTATATCAGGTGTTCACATCCCGCTGGCAGGAAACCAGTTTAAGCAACTGGACCTGTGGTGCTACACAGAACTCATTAAATAAAGTCTAAAGCTTTACCATAGTCATTTTTGCTTACTTGATGAGGACCACATTAACCAGCTGGGTTCCAGGTATTTTCCTGTAGTCAGATTCCAGCTGTAGAAGAGAAACAGGAGCAATTACACCATCTCTCATCATTAACCAACTGACTGGCCAGATGTTAGCCAGATGCATCTACAACTACTACAGATGCAGCACACGGAGATTACGAGGTGTGAAAACCCTTCCTGGAGACGTTGCAGCACTGATAATACGCACCGTGTCAACAACGGCGGATGAGATTTCTTTGAAGGCTACAGACTCGAGGTCATCAAGCTCAGGAGAGTACGTGAAGGAGTCGGTGAAGTTCACCAGCGCTCGATAGTAAACTGAAAAACGAAGGAAAGAAGAGTCAGACCGAAGCACAAACCCAATTTACGGACAGAACCGTGAGCACTACCCTCTGATACCATAGCAGTCTCCAAATAATGGAGGTCTGATTTTGGTTTCCAGTTCATAAAGCTAGCATCCAATTCAACCCACATTATCTTACACAAGGGCTGAGGGCTCTAAATTCTACCCAAAATCTTCAAGACTTTACTAATGACCAATTAGGGCTTCTCAATTCTGAGGTCATTTCTGCTTCCTTCCAAAGAATCAGGGAGCTAGCAGCCAACTGTTGTTCCAGAATTCAAACTTGGCGATGTAGATTAGAGATTCAGCAGCACATTCTGTGGATGTGGGGGTCAGTGTGTCATTACCAAGACGATAGCACCAAATGGTTCTAGGGACTAATTTGGGAGGAACTATCCCAAACTTAGACTAAGACTTATAACTTACATTATTTAGGGTTCTTCTGCTGAAATTTTGCTGTACTCTTTCATTCATGTTGTATATTACACATGTCTTTCTAGGTGAATTATTCCAGATGTGCTTTAGTAAAACGCTGCGTGATGTAGCAGAATTAAAGCCCTGTGAGAGAGTCTTTATTTAGATGTTTAACTAGTCATGACATCCAAATTCTATCCCTAAAAGCACATGGTGCAGATGTAAGCCTACCCAGGACTGGGCTTCTCTTTAATGTTTACATTAGCATTACCGGGGAGTAACAGATACAGTAACTTTTAATCTCTTAATGTTCATCTCATCTTGAACACGATAACGTCAGTAAAATGTGGGGTAGGAATTTGGGTGAAGGTGCGTGTGAAAAAATCAGATCAATGTTCTTGCGTCCATAAATTGTGGACAGAGTAAATGTCTACAACGTGTATTCAGGGAGGAATAAAGGCACTCTTGGTTCAGGACAAAAAACAAACAAAGATACGCCACTAACACATACGATTCTCTAATCTCAGTTTATATCTGTAAACTTGGCAAGTGGCTGAGCTCTAAACAGCTCCAGACCTCCATTCTCATCGCAGCACTTCTCATAAACAAGCTTTAATTACTCCGGTTTCCCTCAGTGACGTCAATTTTTGTGCTAGCACTAGCAGTTCGATGCTACGTCCTACAGTTCCCTTGAGGGAGCCATGTCTCATGGGGGTCAGCAGGAACCTCTAATAGAGCTTCTAGTGAAGGACATCATCTCTAGATCCACAAACATAAATCCCTGGCCCTCTGAAACGTTTCTCCTCCGCTCAACCGAAATTAGAAATAACCTGAAAATGAGAGCTGGATTTTATCATCAATAAATCATAAAGCTGGTTGCCAGATCTGCTTATTCTAAGCGTCTACCTTAGACAGGCCAAAAACACTTGCACTAAAACCATAGCTGGGCAAAATCATTAACACAGCTTATCATATAATAATGTGTCATAAAATAGCTCAAATAATTTATTAGCAGTGGTTAGCACTGCCCCCTTACAGCTCTGAGATCCCTGGTTCAACTCCTATCTGGGCTTCATCTTTGTGGTTTGCATGTTCTCTCCATGTCCGTGTGGGTTTTCTCTGATTTCCTCCCACATTCCAAAGACGTGTTTTAGGTTAATTGGTGTTTCCAAAGTACTGTTAGTGTGTGAGTGGATGTGCCCTATGATGGATTGGTGACCTGTTGAGGGTTGGTTGCGCCTTGAGCCCCGTGAATCCTGCTAGGCACAGACTCTCCCACGACCCTGACTAGGATAAGCGGATAAGACAATGAATTTAATACATTGTTCAATAAATTTAACAGTCTGCCTCCACCCTTTGCTGCAAAGATGCCCAGCCTGTGCGGGATCTGGCAACCTTGAAATTCAACGCCGCAATCGCCGAATGGCTATTTTGAGTCTGAAATGCACTATATAGGACTATAATAATAGGGTTAGAGCAATATGTGATATTTTTAGCTGGTTGTGAAGTCGAAATTGGATTATGACCCAAGTCATTATCTGATTACCCAAGGGCGTGTAAACAGGCTAATCAGATTACTGACAATACCTGATTATTAAGTGAATGTAACTGGTGATATTTCACACTTAAAAGACTTCAGCCGTCACTAGAAGCCAATTTACCAGGCAAACAGAAGTCGATTGTGAATAAACGCCGGGGCCTTGGTGGCCTGACAGAGGACACACCTTAAACAGCACTCGGTTATCTCCCTTAACACACCAAAGTGGCTGGACACTTAACATTTTAACTCTCCTGCCATGCATTTGCTTCACTTTACTCAAACTCCACATGTCAAGAAGCTGCAAGAGAGTCTCAGAAACACCAAATGGTCTGTGGTTTATCACGTGAACACGTCACAAACAGTAGCATATCTCTCCACAACGTCTGCTCCTCACATTCTCCAGCTGGTCACTCCTCACATTTTCCGTACGGGAACTCCCCGGTCAAGTGCCTCAAAGTGGACTCGGACTCAGAGTGAGGGATTTGAGTCAGTGTGGGGAAAAAGCATTCCGAAGTCCGATTCCTGAAATGGTTTTGGTGTTAGAGCAGCGCAGAAGAACTGTGGTGGCTTTATGGAGAACGATGGCAGGCAAACACACGTGGGCCTGTGCTCCAGACAAAGGGCCGATTGAGGTGCACGGCAGCGCTGTGGGTTTTCCAGCATGACTCTTTCAAATGGACCTTCGGAGCCCTGCTTGGCAAGGACGCCGATTCAAAGGCGGTAAGGAGAGAAAGATCAATCCAGCATAGAAATCCACAGCCAGGCTGATGATGATTTTCCATACGACGGCCAACGTTATGGTTAAAACGGTCCCTTCAAAAGCTTCACTGCTTTTGGTTCAAAGCACTATTGACACGGATTTTGAAAGAAAAAAAAACAAACACCTCCTGCCTTGAACTAAACTTACTGTGTGCTCAAATAATACAAGAATGGATTGATTTGGGGTCTATTTGGGAAAGGGAGCATTTGAATCTAAATGGTGGCTTGAACACTTCAACTTGAACTTCATGATATCTCTTAATCTTACAGCAGCTTTGAAGCAAACTCTGACTTCGAGAAGTTCTGCTGATTACAAAATACATCTGGATCTGTGGCACTCACTCACAAAACTGCGATAAAGCAACGCGTAAACATGGAGCCTCCTTCATCTGCTGTCAACACACTTCCGTTTGTCCTTACCCTCCCTAATTAGTGTCAATTTATTTCAAAGCGTTGAAATTACCGGAGCAGAATAACATGGCCTTTCAGAGGTCTTGCTGAGAAGGCGCTTATATCCAACAAAGCCTCCCTTATACTATCAGGGAGGGAGAAAAAGCCTGTCCTCTCCACATCTTTATAGATAAGAGGGTAAAACAGGCTCGACAATCGTCCTCGTTATCTCCTCTTTAGGCCCTCACTCAGCCTCTTTTGATCACTTCAACAAAGGGCGCCATTTGTTTGGTTGGAAAACCACCAGATATGGGTCGTTACATTTTAGAGGAAACTCCCGAAGCTTCTGAAGGAAACTCTAAAATGTATCAGCTCTTATGGGTGGGTTATAGATGTTCTGCTCTTTTCCTTAAAGAGGTCTGGTCCTTTGAGTCTTTGTCCACCTATGGTTTCTTCCTCACTTCATCCCTCACATTTAGGGAGCTTTTCCTTGCCACTGTCACCCTATGCTTGCTCAAATGGGGCTAAAGCCCCGTTCACACATACACGGTTGCGCCCGAGTTAACCGAGATAAGCCTTTTTCGGTTTTACCTGCAAAAATCGC
>JAVSBU010347186.1:0-10266 GCA_033118015.1 Loricariichthys derbyi | reverse complement strand
ATGGAAGTAGTTGGTGTGAGGACAGAGGATGCTGAGGACAGAGTGAGATGGAGGAGGATGACTCGCTGTGGAGACCCTGAAAAGGGAAAAACCGAAAAAAGAAGATCTTACAATCCAAGCAATTGTGGGTTAAGGGCCTTTCTCAAGGAACCAACATTGGCAGCTTGGCTGAGGTGGGATTTGAACACTGAACCTTCTGCTCCAGAGTCCAACACATTAACGCTAGGCTAGCACAGTCCCATTCGTAGATTTCTATATTACTACCTACAATTCCTATCATACATTATCAAAGATGATTGTGACATCAAAAGAACTATTACATCTTATTACATTGTTTTAGACAGGATTAAAAAATATATATATATAAAACAACTTCTAAGCCTTTTTAACGTAACACTGTACTACTAGCATTTCAGGTCATCTTCCACCAGCTGAGCTGTGATTGATCCTAGGGTTTAACAGGAACCCTGTCTGAACAAAACAAACTCTTAATGCAAGCTATATAGATTTAGATCTTTAAGTTATCATTAAGCACTTGTGTACAGAGGGAACTTTTCTATAGTTCTTAGAACTATTCAAGAAATTGTCCCATTTATTGCGTGTTCACACCGGAGAAGCTGTAGTTCTTAGAAAGCAGTCAATTGCGACTGTGTGTGGATTGTTAGATTGTTATGTAGGTACTTTTCTCAGAGATCAGAAAGCCTGAGGGACATGAGTATGATACTACGATCGGTCCAAACACACATGTACGGGCGCCAGTGTATGTGACTGATCCAGACATATAAACAACGGATCTTCACTTTAAAAATAGAAAATAAAGTCCAGGCTTTGCTGAGACAGTATGGTACAATACAATTTTACATCACTTCAGCATGCAAGAGGCTGATGCAAATGCAACCCTAAAAAGCCCCTTGACCAAAGGTAGTTCTTGGGGGAGCTCCGCAGGATGTACTTGCTCATAAACTAGCCCCTAATACTGTTTGGTCCAATATTATTATTATGCCTATTATTATTACTTTACACATTTTACACCCACCTTTCCTGGTCAGAATTGTAGGGGGTCAAATTTTTATCCTCACTATATATGCTTCAATGTATTTTAATATGAGGGAAATTTCAGTGCTTCTGGAGTGTATACACTTTATCTCATCTCTGTTGACTTCCATCTGTCTCCATCTGGAAAGTCCTCATTCTGTGAGAGGCAGTCGGACCAGCTCAAATTCCACACATTCCCATCAGACTTAGAAGTCACAAAGCTAGCAAGGGAGGATCAGGTCAAAGTGTCCCTCTCTGTAATTTTCCTTCCCTGCCTGAAATGCTGATGCTAATCACACTGGGTATGGCGACATTCTGCCGCAGGCTGCTGGAGCTACCTGACACAAAACGCCTGAAATCACACAATGTTATATATGAAAGGAGCACTTGGTTGCTTGTCATATTTGGATCACAGAAACGCGCTCAGAGTTAATTTTTCATGTTCAATTGTTTTTAAATGGTGAACCCCCACTGACCTGAACAGAAAAACCAGGCAGTGTGTCGATCATGATTCAGACTGTGTTCACAGAAATGTTACAAACCATGACATATTCATAGCCTGGCCTAGAAAAACTGAACTATCCCAGGTGTTGAGCACGATTAGGTCTGCAAAACAGGAAATGAGAAAAGACAAAGAATGGCAGCAAAACATGATTAGAGAGACAGAGTGCTCCCTCTCCCCTTCGACGGGTGAATAAGTGTGAACAGCCTAGGCTAAGGGTGATCACGAGCTCTTCATGATGGAGTGGGGTAATGAGTGATGCTGGAGTTAAAGGACCATCTCATTCGATTAAAAGAAAAATAAAGAGTGAACGAATGGAGGATAAATAAGGCGACAAAGCAAACAGAAGAACAGAATAAAAGAAAATGATGAAAAATATTAAGGGAAAACAATGAAAAAAAATGACAGAGATGGAGATGGTAAAAAATAAGGAGAAAGAAAGTTAGTTTGAGACAAAAGAGGGAAAAGCAACATTAAGGGTGAAGATAGTAGAATAATAAATGTAAATATAGAAAATAACTATGAGAGCCCTTAAAAAGGAATGGGGACTAGAATTACAGACATGGACCAAAGGGACATACGAAAGATGGAAATAGATGAGGATGAGGAAAACAGAGAAAGGGAAGTAATAGAGTGAAAAAAGAGAGAAACAGCATGCAAGAGCGAGAGGCGAGAAAGCAAGCGGCAGAGCGTTTCCTTTTAGTGGTTCGCTAACTTGCAGGCTACAGGAAGACAATGTCCTAAGTGTGCTAACCGCAGTGAACACTACACCGACTGTTTTAGTCCCTCAGAATGGACACAAAGTTCTTCAGAAAGCAAGCAGCTCAACCTCTCGGAAGTGAGTGAGCTACGCTGTCCACGACTAGCTCGCAACTCTGTGAGAACAGACATGGATCATGTCTCTAAAAATGCCTTTGATATGTCATCTGTATCTGTATTCTTTCTTTCTCTTCTCTAATTAATCATGTATTTTACCCATATTAGGTAAGCAGCATGAGTTTAGCTAGCAAACTGCTCAACTAGCCAACAGGTACAATCTGAATGCATTATTCACACTGATTTATATTCACTTATTTACAGTCCTATGCAGAAATTCGGGTATGGCTGGTCCAACGACATGTCTTGCTGAGTTTCTAAATGATGATATATTAAACATGATGTGCATGTAAGGTCACAGAAGAATATTTACATCCTGAATATTATCCTTCCTAAAGCAAGGCTCACTGGTAGAACAAACATTCAGAAGCTGTGATGTCTGCATAAAACTGTAATATTTTGCCACAGATACAAGCAGTTTCTGTTTAGAGGTCAATAAGTCAATTAGATTTCTAAATGTTCCCAAATTGGAGTGTAACCAGTTCTACAGCCATACATATTGGTTTATACTGGTGTACACCTACAATGATGTTTTGGTTCAGACTTGATCTGTTAACATTTAATGAGCCTCTAAAAATTCTTATCAGAACCATAAAATGTTGACAAGATCTCTCAACATGGCAAAACCAATGGAAGATCACTTTGTGGTTGATGTAGCCACAGTGTAATTTGAGTCCTGTTTAATTTTTTTCTTAGTCATTTATCAAGAATTTGACTGAAAACTGATATATGGGATAATCAGAAAACCATTTCTGTTGGTTTTCAGACCACCAGCTTGATAAACCACTCAGAATAACTACATACTAAAGTCAGATATGTACGGTGGTTGAGTGACCTCAGCCTTGCGATTTCTAAGTATGCAGTTTACACAAGACTTTCCAAAGAGTTAAGCCATCCAGTTTATGTTAAAAGAGGGGTAAATGAGGGGAAATTATTACTGTTGTTGGTAATGCACCAGTTTTCATAGTGTGAAACAACATCGTTGAGAAAAAATGATTAGAAAGCAATCATGAAATCAGATTTTCTTAGGTTTTAAAGTCTGATAAAGCCACCACAATTTGTGGCTACCTGAACTCAGAACTAACCCTCATACAGTCAGCTGCAAAAGTATTCATACCCATGAACTTTTACACCCACAAACATAAATGTATTTTATTGGGATTTTACACGGTAGGCCAACACAAAGTAGCAAGTATGTGTGAAGTGTAAAGAAAATGATACATGCCCTTCAAATTTCTAATAAATAATAATCTGTAAAGTGTGGTGTGCATTTGCATGCTCCAGCCCCCACCCCCAAGAGAGCTCTGGCTGTATGTTTAGGGTCGTTGATGAACCTCCGCCCCAGTCTCAAGTCTTTTGCAGCCTCTAATAGGTTTTCCTCCCTCCTTGCCCTCTATTTAGCTCCATCCATCTTCTCATCAACTCTGGCCAGCTTCCCTGTCCCTGCTAAAAAAAAGCATCATCACAGCATGATGCTGCCACCACCATGTTTCATGGTGGGGATGATGTGGTACAGTGTTAGTTTTCTGCCACACATAGTGTTTTGCATTAAGGCCAAAATGTTCCATTTTGGTCTCATCTGACCTTTGCTTTATCCCCTACATGGCTTGTGGCAAACTACAAGTGGGATCTTTTATGGCTTGCTTTTTTTGGCACTCTTCCATAAAGGCCAGGTTTGTGAAGCACACAAATAATAGTTGTTGAGTGGACAGATCCTCCAACCTGAGCTGTGGATCTCTGCAGTTCCTGTACCTATGGGCCTCTTTACTGCTTCTCTAATTAGTGTCTCCTTGCCTGGGCTGTCAAGTTTAGGTGGACGGCCGTGTTTTGGTAGGTTTGCAGTTGTGCCGTACCCCTTCCATTTTTGATGATTGATTAAACAGTGCTCCATGAGATGTTCCCAGCTTGGGATATTTTTTTATAACCCAATCCTGCTTTACACTTCTCCACAACTTTATCCCTGACATGTCTGGTGTGTTTTCATGATGCTGTTTGATCACTAATGTTCTCTAATAAACCTCTTAGGCCTTCACAGCTGTGGGTATACTTGCTACTTTGTGTTGGTCTATTATATAAAATTCCAATAAAGTACATTTGAGTTTGTGGGTGTAATGTGAAATAATATGGAAAACTTACAGGGGTATGGAGATTTTTGCAAGGCACTGTATTCATACTATGAAATCACTGAAAAAAATAGGCAAGCAAGGTTTGAGCTACAGCCTTAAGCAAGATGTCAAACGATTTATGGATTACCAAGAAACATTTGCATATTTCAAATCTTAACTTTAATTTATCCAAATGTACAGATATATGGGATACCACGGTGGCTCAGTGAATAGCACCATCACCTAACAGTGTCCTGGGTTCGATCCCAGGTGGAGCAGTCTGGGTCATATCTGTGTCGAGCCTCCATGTTCTCCTTATGTCTGCTTGGGTATACTCCAGGTACTCCAATTTCCTCACACAATCCAAAGTCATTGTAAGGTTAATTGATTACACTAATGAGGCCCAAGTGGGTGAATGTGTGTATGATCATGTGAGCGTGTGTGCCCTCGCACCCTGTCTATGTTTGTTCCTGCCATGTGCCCTATGTTGTGGACTGGACACTGGCTCTCCCACGACCCTGTCTAGAATTATAAGGATATGAAAATGAATGAATGAATAATATAGTGACATTTAAGAGCTTCAGTATTTTTCATTAACAAATGACCATCATTTGACCAGGGGTAGCCAAACTACCTAAATAAATATCAACATACCTGAATGTGTACGCAGGTGTCCTGTGAGGGCATCACGCCGGCGACATGCGTAGCTGCAGAATGGACACTTGAAGGGTTTCTCACCCGTGTGGAGCTTTATGTGTCTTAGCAGGTTGCCCTTCTGGGTGAAGGAGACGCCACACTGGCTGCACTGGAATGGACGATCACCTACAGGGGAAATAAAAATAGCACAAAGTTAGCATCTTTTGACATACACAAATAACTGTATCATGCTGTAAGTCTCTAGGAGAATATAAAATAATTTCACTGTGGGAGGATCTGAAGAGAAACTATTTACATCTATTTCTACACTGCCTGGCCAAAACAAAGGTCAAAACCTGTGTGGGTGGAGCTATGACCTGGGGCTGCTGCAGTTGGTCAAGTTTAGGTTCAGCAATGTTATAAGCCCAAAGAATGAGGTCATATTCCTATATGATCCAATGTCAGGATTCATGTGGCTCAAATTGTGAGAGAGTGGTTCAGGGAGCACGAGACATCATTTATACACATGGATTGGCCACCACAGAGTCCAGACCTGAAGCCCATTGAAATTCTTTGGGATGTTCTGGAGAAGGCAGTGGGTCCAAATCTCCATCATCAATACAAGCTCTTGGGGAAAAATTATTGTAACTCTGTTGAAGGTGAAACTGACGGAAAACTTTCAAAATGCCCTCTGCCAGCAAGGATGTACTCAAAAATTGTGCAGGAAACCACACAACCTCTCTGTTCTTTTTTTACTAGGAAAAGCTTTGGACTCTGGCCACCTGTGCTACTTCTAAGCTCTAAATCAAACCTCATTCAAACATCCTCAAATGCTGCTGCAACTGATCCACAGCTGATTAGTGCCACGTTGCCCAGACAGTGCTTCTGCTGAAGCTCAGTGCTGTGTTGACACACAAGTACACACACTGGCTGGGTCTCCAATAGCTGGAATTTACATATCCTAATAATTCAATATTTCCCCTGTCCTTTATTGGTTTGCTCATATGAAGCTCATTCCTGTTAGCTTATTAACATAGGAACAGACAGATTAAGATCCACCAACTACAAACTACAAACTGTGAAGCTGGAAATGCTGGATTCTTTTACTTATCTTAATTATTTCTGTATTGTAAAATCTCAACCAACACGTTACTGATTTGCGCTTAAAGAAGTCGACCTCTATAGGGAATGCATTTTATACAAGGCATGATTCTTATAAATTATTATAATAAACTACTGCCAAGTCAGTTATGTTCAGAGAGATTCAGAGAGTCATCATCTGGAATGTTTTGTTTATGCTTAAGGTTATGTAAGATTTAATCCAGAGCAATTTAAAAGTGCTTCTGGTTTGGACCTAGCTTGGGTCTGAAAATAAAATGATGGTGAAGCTACTTGGCCTGTTTCTGTTACAGTACTAATTTACTTTATTTTCTTATATGTTAACGACAGGCAGTAATTATTCCGTAATTAAATTATTGAACAACTGACTTAAAGATGAAAGATTCATGTCACAGCACTGCCATGCCATTTTCTTGGATTGCACTTTGAAAGACTTTATCAGTTGTTCTCAAAAAGGGCAATTCTAAAATGCTTTAAATGTTCAAGATACATTATTATCATATATGCATTATTTTAGTAATCACCTTATGGCATGAGATAAAAGTTAGATAATTAAAAGGTAAGACAAATTAACAAATAGTTAAACGACAATTATATGTATAACACATAATTGTCAGTTGACATTTCCTAATCATGACCATCGTTCCAGCATGCAAAACTGGTTGTGGAGGATTCCTGGGATACTGTCCCTAAGAAAAGAGCCAAGCCTACACTGTTATTTTTATAGAGCGCTGATCTTACCTTCACCTGTGTACACATTAACTTAACGCTTATATAACTACGCTAAATGTTCTCCAATATGAAACATTTCTCAATATGCCATTATTTACCCAAATCTTATATTTACTCTAGACATAACCTTCACTTGTGATCCTATTGAACTGCAGCTCTGTGTGAGCTCTCTAGTGTTTATTTATTCTTCTTCATTTTTTGCTGTTATGCTCAAACAGCGAGCAAAATTAAGTCTAAAACTATTTATATTTATAGTTATATTTAAGTCTCAGTGGTCTTACAAAACATGTATTATCATGAATTGGGCTAGTCACTACACACCTAGACACATGAAAATATAATTCAATGTAGCACCCCATATGGTTCTTAAATACAGGGTACTAGGACAAAGTGTTTAGAAATTGATGGGGATAAATTTTAGGCCCTTCACTCTTATGAATTATTATCCTATGTATCCTAATTATTCATGCATGCATCTATTCATTCATCTGTTCGGTCACTCATCCACCTAGGCCTCCATTTATTTCTCTACCCAACTAACCCAATTATCCAACCATACATCCAATTATCCATTTATTCTGACAATCATTCATCTATCCATCTATCCAGGCAGCCAGTCCTTCCAAAATCCATCAATCCATTCATCCATACATCTATCTATCTTTGATAATGTATTCTGGCCTTTCCCACACCTCATTCATTCACCCATTCCTGGTTTAATCCAAGCCTTTCTTTAAGGTTGTTTTCCCTAGTTCTTGGAAAGTGATTTATGAGGTGTTGAGGAAAGCCTAAAAATTGGCTCCTAGGTTTAATAAAGCAATAAGCCATATATCCATCTACAGAAGAGTCAGACTGTAATATATCACACATAGAAACTAGTTACATCTTTTATGCATTCATTAACCTACCGTTACACTCGTATTATAAAGGCATAAAAATCAGCGTTCATGTATGTCAGGTAAGCGTGTGAAGTTTGAATTCTCTGGCATGTGCACGTGTGTGTTGCTATGGTTACTATGGTTGATAAACATCATGGCTGTCTGTTGAAAGATGAATATTGTGTTTTCTGTTTGCTGGCTGTCTTAGTTTTAATTCAGAATAGAGTGTAAATGAATGCTTTTGAAAATATGAGGTAGCTGAGATTTTTTATACTGGGGCACAGCAGATTCACACTGGGGCTCATGCGCCAGTAAAAGTGGTTTAATGACACCCATGGTGAATACTAAAGTCAGTAAGAAATCCTGACAAGGTTGATTTAAAATTTGACATAGCTATTTTGGCCACTCTTGAAAAGGAAGGGCAATGTTGTGATACAAGTCATAGCATTCCTGTAATTCAGAAATAAGAAATGAGATTAGATTATGTGACTATGAATGGAACTAGATGTCATCATTAAACACTTACCTAACCAAAATGTACTCTTTCTAAATATACAGTGCAGGAAATGGCTAGTGTACTACACATTTACCATTGGGTAGTCGTATTGCTGCATCTGTTGGCCCTTCCACCGCTGATCCACTGTCCTGAGGATTGTTTGGACTGTCACCCATATGCTCCTCCAATACTGACCCTTCTTCACCACTGTGGCCCATCTCATCCTGACTTATGGTTCTCTGTTCTGCTTCCTCTTCAGTTCCCTCTTCTTGTTTGATCTTATAATCTGGAATCAAAAGGAAAATGTGGTTAACATTACAATGTGAGAGTGGGCAGGCTATAACTGATGATAAATTCAACCATCATAATGGTTCTCATGTAAAGTAAAAGCAAGCAGTACTAATACATTCAGACCCACGTACAACACATTTGGGCAACACACTTGCCACTATGAGTCAAGACTGTTGACCTCGTTCTTTGGCTCATAATGTCACTGAACCGAGACCTGACCAACTGCAGCAACCCCAGATCGATCGATCGATCGATCGATCGATCTATCGATCTATCTATCTATCTATCTATATGGGCTCATCCACAGTAAAGGCTAAAAATGCATGGTGTGTTTTAAAACTCTCAAATTCATATTTCACTGCAAGTCTCTGATTTTTTATCTTATTTTCCAGGAAGAATCATAAAGCAATAAAATTAAATAAAAAAAAAAGGTTTTTTTTTTTTTTTTCTTTATGTAAATAAAAACTATTTCTTAAAAAGTCATTGAATTTGAGACCAAAAAATATGACCTGCCGAAGTGCTCATTTTCAAGTTGAAATTGTAATCTGAGCTGATTTTTGCTTCAGAGGAAAATAAAACGTGAAGAGAAGGCAATAAACCTCACTTTCTTTGCGTTATTCGACAGTCCTAGAGTAAATGAATATAATTTCTAGAAACAAATATAGCGTGTAATGTTTGTTTCCTCATTACGTCACTAAACCCCACGAAACATGAATTCCCCATTCTGAGCAGGGTTAACCTGAAACCACTATCTATTGTTGCATGGGGCAAGAACAGAATAAATATGAGTGTATCCCAAGCTTGATGATTTCTACAAACGCCTTGCATTCAAGCTAATCAAATTCAGTTTTGTAGTTCAGTCAACAAATTGGTAATGCCCGTTCCACAGAAATGCCTCGAAATTCTGCCAAAAGCACATCCCAAACACTAAATTTTCCTGGAAATAAACACTTGACCATCTCCAATAATAAAATTACCTGTAGATAGCAGTGCCAGCTGATCAAGATGGCGGAGAACCATAGGTGAGTAAGTTCAGTCAATGTTTTTGGAAAAGAAACACCTGTTACGGTCGGTAAGGACCGTGTACGAACAGTGAAATATCTTCTTTATATAGCATGCAACTGTTTTGTTAACTTAATCGCTTAAAACACTGCATTTTTTGCTCCATAAATTCACTCCTCAATTTGCAGCCATGCTGCCAGAAACGAGTATGGGGGCTGCCATTACTGTTGATATTGATCTGTACATCATGCCTATCATGTGACAAAGTTTACCTATCAGGTGACAACACACATTATGTTTAACCCCTCAGTTGTGGTGGATCTGACAACTGGGAAGCAAAAAAGACAAACTTGGACAAAAAAAAACAGCATGTCCAAAAAAGTCCAGCAAGAGAGAACACCAATAGTTACAAATAAATCTTGCTGGTTTTACTGATATTAATTATTTTTAATGTCAATTTAACACATTATATTTGAAATATATATTTGAAAAAAAAATACATTTAAAAAAGTACATTTAAAGTAGTTACTCTTTGAACTAAAACCATATTTATTTATTTTTGTCAATTTCTAAAAAAAATACATATAATGTCAC